>JASCQY010126100.1:5000-12500 GCA_030264315.1 Sardinella tawilis
TACACATACCTGTATATTTATTCAAATGAGTATGATTGCCTTCTCCGCATTGGAAAATGATTCTGTTTACACAGTGCTCAAAAAGAGCCAGAGATCTGCCAGCGAAGCCAACCAGAGATCTGAAAACCGAGGAGAGACCGTCACGTCACAGTGCAAAAACTCTTTTTTTTGTCTGTGTCGAAAGCCTGAGTTTTCAGAGATCCTCACTTTGGTGGAAGTTTTCAGGTAGCTGTTTTCAGTGGTTGAAATCTCTGTTTATGATGCAAACCGCATTGATCCATAAGCATTTTTAATAGATATATGGGTCTTTGGAAGCTTGCTGTTTATAATAGGCCTGCAGTATTTTTAAATGCATGTGCAGTCCAGAAATGTGTCCAGTCCTTTAACACAGTTTAATGCTTATTTTTGCTTTTGTCTTCATCTGTCTTTGGATTTCTTTTTTTTTTTTTAATCCACATTTTTTTGATCCAAAAATGATCAGAGTTTACAACATACTGAATCAAGTCTATAGCATACTAGGCTATAGAAAGTCCTTCCTAAAAGAAAGAGAAAACCACCCAGCAAGCGGATCAGGTTGAATTGTAACCTTGCGCTGGACAGCCCATTAATGAGGCTTACATATGTACAAACACAAATGGCATGGAGATATGCAAATCTGACATGAAATATTTAATTGCGAGTGCCCCAGTTCTCTCCTCCTTATGACTACTGCAGCCTGCATGCGCCCATCCCCATGACTGCGCATCGGTGGCAGGCAGCATTAAGAAGGAAGTCAGACGTGCCATGCAGAGATGCAGGCGTCTTTTTAATTATGTTTCGTTTGATCTCCTTAAACTCTCGCACTTGAACAGTTTCAGCATATTTAGGGAGAGGTTACGTCAAATGGAGGAACTAAGTGCTTTTATTGCGTAACGTTTGGACAAATGGAAACCATATTCGTGGATCTAAGCTATGATTCGAATCCAGGGTGACTTTTACACCAAGTTTTATGAGAAGTGTGATTATATAGTTATTTCCTGTTCCTCTCTGCGTATTGACCCAAACAGATTACAATGAAAACTGAAGGTTCTTTCACATAAATAGCACTACTAAAATGCTGGTGGGTTTGATTGCAGCATTGGCACAAATTGCAAGGTGGCATTTTTTGAGTGGTGCACTATCCTGCAGCAGCAGCAGCAGCAGCAACAATACAGCTGTTAGCATTGGGCTTGAATAAGATGGAGATGGAGTCTTACCTGCCCTCTTCTCCCTTTCTCTCTCTCTCTCTCTCTCTCTCTCTCTCTCTCTTTCACTCTCTCTTCCTACCTCCACCCCCCCAGCCCCATTTGGAGATGATTTATATAGCGAGTGAATTCCCCCAGAAACTCCCCCTACCCTCAGATTGAAAGCGCTGGCTTGTAATTATTTCTGGAGACGTATTGACTCCGCTATGGGCTCTCCCAACTCCCATTTAAATCAGAAGCCCTTCACCCTTTCTCTCTCTGTCCCCTTTCTCTCTCTGTCCCCTTTCTCTCTCTCTCTCTCTCTCTCTCTCTCTCTCTCTCTCTCTCTCTCTATCCCTCCCCCAATCGTTCTCTGTTTCTCTCTCTCTGCCCCTTCCCTTCCTTTCCTTTCTCTCTCTTTCTCTCCTCTTAACGATTGCTCTACCTCCCCTCTTTCCTATTTCTCCTGTTATTCTCTCAATCTCTCTCTTGCTCCCGTTCCCCTTTTCCTCCCTCTCTCACACAGTCACTCTCTCCCCTCTTCTCTCTCTCCCTCTCTCCCTCTCTCCCTCTTTTCTTGGTTTCCATGGCTGCAGAGGCAGACTGGCGCTCCTCTCCGCCTCATGATTCTGATTTTAATGGACCTCCGATTTTACGGCCCCTTTCTTCTTAAATGCACTCTTCTCTCCTCCTCTCTCCTCCCTCCCTCCCTCCATCTCTCTCTGTCTCTCTCTCTCTCTCTCTCTCTCTCTCACATCTCCACTTCCCTTTTCCCTTTCCTACGGTGAAATGTGCAGTAGCAGATCAGAGGAAGGCGTGGAGGTGTGGTGTTCACTCTACCTTTTCTTTCGTTCTCTTCTCCTCCGTCCTTTCCCTTCTTTTCTCTCTATCTCCCTTCTCTCCTTTCTTCTCCTCCCCACTCTTCTGCAGTCCTGTCATCCTCCCTCTCCTCTTTCTTCCCCATCTCCTTTCTCTCTCCTCTCCTTTCCTCTCCTCTCCTTTTCTCTCCTCACCTCTCCTCTCCTTTCCTCTCCTCACCTCTGCCGTTCTCTCCTCTCCTCTCCTCTCCTCTCCTCCTCTCCCCTCCCTCCACCTGTCAGTGTCCTCCACCCTTCATCTGTCGTCAGCTCTTTTCTTTCATCCTTTTCTCTGTTCACCATGTAATCCCTTCTCTTGGGTCTCCACAGCCCCTCCACTCCGCTTGCCTCTCTCTCTCTCTCTTACCTTTCTCTATCCCCCTTTCATTTCCTTCCATCACATCCTCCCCTGCCATCACTCTATCTCTCCTCCTCTGTCATCTGTTTGTTTTTTCTTTCTTTCATTCTTTTATTTGTTTTTTTTTTTCCTCTTACCTTCCATGAGTAGGTGCCAAAGCAGCTGTGCATAGAAGGATTAGCGATAGAGAGAAAGAGGAGGGAGATGGATAGAGAGAAAGAACGAGAGAGAGAGAGAGAGAGAGAGAGAGAGAGAGAGAGAGAGAGAGAGGAAAAAAGAAACAGAGTCTAATGCAGCAAAGCAAATGCATTGATGGCAAAGCAGAAAGAGGGAAAAAATGATCTAGCGTGTAATTAAAGAACGTGAAAAAAAAGATATTGGAATGAAAGACAGAGAAAGAGATAGAGAAAGGGAAGAAGGGGGATAGATAGAAAGAAAGAAAGAAAGAAAGAAAGAAAGAAAGAAAGAAAGAAAGAAAGAATGACCATTGATGGCACATGCAGACATGCCAGCCCTCAGCGAGCTGCTGACCACATTCCTGCTTTGAGATAAGGAGCCCAATCGGATTAAAAGCAGCCGCTGACGCCGACACAGCCATTTCCCTCTCTGCACCACGGACACACACACACACACACACACACACACACTGAAATACGCACACACACACAGACACAGACACAGACACACACACACACACACACACACTGATATATGTACACACACACACACACACACACACACACACTCTCACACACACTTATATACGTGCACACACACACTTACACTCTTACACACTCTCTTACACACATGCAGAGACATGCACACATGCACACACACACACACACACACTGGCCCCCAGAGATTCCTTCAGAGTCTTACAGTGCAGAACAGGATCACACATGCCCACTTATTAGCATTACACAGTCTAAAGATGTCCACTACAAAGGTGGTGGGAGATGATAAGATCGATGTGTGAACATGAAACTCCGTCACACACAGAGAGACACAGAGACACACAAAGATATGCTCACACACACACACACACACACACACACACAGAGCTTATTTCCTTTTTATCTGGGCAGTGGTGGGGGCAGATGTTACCTTTCGGGGTGTGAAAATCAGGGTGTGTGTGTATTTTGGTGTGTGACCCAGTTGTCAGTGACAAAAGGGTCCCCACATGTCCTGAGATTACCTTTGTGCGGGCAGAATAAGGCTCCAGTTATTTATTTATTTTTTATTTTTGTTATTGTGTGTGTGTGTGTGTGTGTGTGTGTGTGTGTGTGTGTGGTTCAGGCACAGTATGTGAGGGAGTGATAGCACTAATACTGTATGCACTCTGACTAGTGAGCACCACACCAATGCACCTGCCTCTCTGATGTCCCCACTCAGCTGCTGGTTTGGCCTCTGGTGGGCTTGGGTTTGATGCCCTATGGGCACTAAATGCCAGTATAGTATAGTATAGTATAGAATAGTATAGTATAGTATAGTATAGTATAGTATAGTATAGTATTGTATTGTATAGTATAGTATAGTATAGTATAATATAGTATAGTATACTATAGTATAGTATAGTATAGTATAGTATATAGTATAGTATATGTCAATAGTGACTCAGCTTTGGAGAATATAATCTCCTCTGGGAAGGTGTTTATCGATCAGGAGGGGGTATAGCTGAACCACTTCAGCATACAGTATATCAGTGGAGCCAGTTGTCCTAGTGCGTGTGTGTGTGTGTGTTTGTGTGTGTGTATGTGTGTGTGTGTGTGTGTGTGTGTGTGTGAATGAGAGAGAGAGAGAAAGAAAGAGTGTCTATGTGTGTGTGTGTGTGTGTGTGGTAGGAGCCGTTTCCAGTTGACTCGTGCACTCCAGCGGAGTTTGGGCTGTGAAGTGAAGAGAAGTGAAGTGGAGTGGATGGGGTCCCCTGGAGACCTCATCCAAAATGGCCCTGTGGCTGTGCCTGCTGCTGCTGCCACTGCTGCCCGAGCTCCTTAAGCGACGATTAGCCTCGGCCTCCCTCCACAACCCCCCCCCCCCCCCCCTGTGAGCGAGATGGCCTCTCCTAATCTCCTCATCAACTAACCCCCACTCACCTCACTAATCAACTCAGCCCTGCACTGCACCTCCACATCCCCACCACACCCCACCCCAACCCAAAGCACCCCAGCCCCCGGCCGTCTCACCCCCCCGTCTGCCTGCTTCCTCACCAAAGAGGCCTACTGCCTAGACAAAGACAGGGGTGGGCTATACAGAGTGAATATAGACATATGCTGCATGCATGCACACACACACACACACACACACACACACACACAAACATACACACACATACAGTACGCACACACACAAACACACACACAAACTCTTACAGTTACAATCATAGCACACAGTACACACTTCATCTCTACATTCATTTATGTATCTTATTTTGGACACAACATATACTCACATGCCCCCCCCCCCCCCGCCCCCCCCACACACACACACAAACATAGAGCGGCATGAAGAGAGATCTTTAAAAAGGGTTCATAAAAAAAAAAGATCCTTTAAAGTCCTTAATGCAGTCTAATCTAGCCCTTCAGATATCTTTAAAGTGAGTTAAGGGCCCTTTTATTTACGCTCAGACCTCTTTAATTTAACCCTCAACCATGTAACATGATACCAGCCCCTTAATTAGCCAATAATGATGAACTCGTTAAAACTACCATTTTCCCCTCTCTTCTTTGAAAGATTTTCCTCAAAATTACAAGTTGTAGATAAATGAAATCACCAATCCACACGTGATCTTGGCTGAAGGTGAAAACCTTGGAGTGATAATTTTGGAACTTGGGAAGGAAAATTCATGTATCCAGTCTGTCTAGGGAAAGGAAGCGTCCAGTTTGAGGTCATGGTACACTATGCATATTGTTCAGCGCCCAGTCCTTTCATCATGTTGCGTGTAGTGTGTGCATGGCCACTGCTTTGACAACCTGGCCAGTGGAGTCATGTTGGGGGGAGGGGGAGGGGGAAGAGTGTGTAAGAGAAAAAAGTGTCTAAAAATAGCACAGCAGAGTGATGTCCTCCCTTAAACTGGCTTTTTGCGGAGCGCAGAATGTGGAGTCACGTTTGCCCCGAGCGGCTTCTCTCTCTCTCTCTCTCTCTGTTTCTTTCTCTCGCTCCCTCTTCCTCCTCTCCAGTCTCCCGGAATAATGCGCCCAGCCGTCTTAGCTAAGCTAAGCGCTAAACAGCCCACTTCTTCCACACCCTGGGCAGAGCAGGGTGTGTTTTTGTGTGTGTGTGTGTGTGTGTGGTTGTGTGTGTGTGTGTGTGTGTGTGCATGAGAATATGAAAATATGTCTGTATTGGTGGGGGTGCATTTGCGTATAAGACAGGGAGTGTCTCTGTGTGTGACTGAGACACTTTGACTGTGTGTGTGTGTGTGTGTGTGTGTGTGAGAGAGAGAGAGTGTGTGAGTGTGAAGTGCACTCACCTGGACCATGTTCTGAGCGATTTCCCCGGAGCGGCACAGAGGCAGGTGTTGTCTTTGTCTAGTGACTCATGTCTTTGTCTCCAATGAAGATCACCACTGACACACCGGTGAGAGGGAGAGAGAGAGAGAGAGAGAGAGAGAGAGAGAGAAAGAGAAAGGTAGAAAGACAAACTGATAAAGAGAGACAGGCAGAGTTGACGTTAAAATGTAGAGAGAGAGTGAGAGAAAGAGAGAAAGGCATGCAGACAGAGAGACTGGTGAAGAGAGGAGCGAAAAACAAACTGATAGAGAGAGATGGAGGGAGATATAGAGCGAGTTTGGGATAATGTGAAAAGGTAAAAGGAGGGCGAGGCCGGAGTAGATCCTTGAGAGAGGCTGAGCTATTGAGACATGCTACAGGGGGACTGTGCTGAGAGATGGAGGGTAGAAAAGTGAAAAGTGGTCGAGAAAGGCTAGAGAGAGAGAATGAGAGAGAGAGAGAGAGAGAGAGAGAGTTTGGACACACAGTAAACCATAGAGCATTAAGATTCCAGCTGTAATAAACCAAACACTGTCCCCAGTTCTACTGTAAAGCCCATCTGCTCATCACGCGCCGTGGCCCACAGTCCCCTGAGGCAGGGGGAGAGGGCTCCCTGTGTGCACTCATTTATTAAAGCACCCCTCAAACCCTGACACCTCTGTTCAGGAGCAGCATATGAAACAGCAGCACAGACAGCATTGAGCAGGTAATCAGTACTGATAGACCAATGTATAGTGATATGTCATTATTAGGTCCAAATTGGAAAACAGTTGCCTAATATTGTAGTGTATGTATCAAAAGGCTATTTGTCTGTCCTGCTCCGCTTCACACAACAAACTTCCCCAATCTGCAATATGCTGCTCCATGCCCGCAGCCAATTAATAGTGAGGATGTTCAACTGGGATTCCGCCGGCTGCCATGTCGCTAAAGAGAGAGAGAGAGAGAAAGAGAGAGAGAGAGATGGGTAGATGCAGAGAGAGAGGTGGTAGGATAGACATGGAAAGAGGAGAGGCAGAAAATGAGCGAGAATCGTTCAGAGTCAGGGTGAACAGAGAGAAAGATAGAGAGAGAAAACGAAGGAAAGGTAGAATTTGTGTGGGTGTCTAGCTGAACAGAGAGAGGCAGTTAGTGTGTGTGTGTGTGTGTGTGTGTGTGCGTGTGTGTGTGTGCGTGTGTGCATGTGTGTGTGTGTGCGTGTGTGTGTGTGTGTGTGTGTGCGTGT
The DNA here is from genome assembly GCA_030264315.1 of Sardinella tawilis. Taxonomy (NCBI): domain Eukaryota; kingdom Metazoa; phylum Chordata; class Actinopteri; order Clupeiformes; family Clupeidae; genus Sardinella; species Sardinella tawilis. The sequence goes on from JASCQY010126100.1 coordinate 12,128, forward strand.
GTGTGTGTGTGTGTAAAAGAGAGAGTGTGAAGTGAAATAGAGGATCCAAAGCCGCTGCTGCGTCCTCCTTTCGGAGCCACATTTAGCTCCAGACGGCGCTCCAGCGAGGCGCGCGGGGCGGCTTTTGGAATGGAGAGCCTTCCCAGAGTGCCTTGCTGTGACTAATGTGATTTGGAGCGGTGGAGAGCTCGCGCACTCTGCTGCGACAGCGGCGGCAACGGCGGGACAGTAGCCACGGCTCTGAAATAGAAATAGCGGGGGGGGGGCTATCACTTCCACGATAACCACTCTCACCACCATCACTATCACCATCTCATCACCATCACTATCACATCACCATCACATCACTATCACATCACCATCACTATCATAT
>JASCQY010126119.1:1347-13876 GCA_030264315.1 Sardinella tawilis
AAGTAGTCCCTTTCCTAGGCTTGTTTTTAAGAAGTAGTCCCTTTTCTAGGCTTGTTTTTAAGAAGTAGTCCCTTTCCCAGGCTTGTTTTTAAGAAGTAGTCCCTTTCCTAGGCTTGTTTTTAAGAAGTAGTCCCTTTTCTAGGCTTGTTTTTAAGAAGTAGTCCCTTTCCTAGGCTTCCTTTTAAGTAGTCCCTTTCCTAGGCTTCCTTTTAAGAAGTAGTCCCTTTTCTAGGCTTGTTTTTAAGAAGTCCCTTTCCTAGGCTTCCTTTTAAGAAGTAGTCCCTTTCCCAGGCTTGTTTTTAAGAAGTCCCTTTTCTAGGCTTCCTTTTAAGTAGTCCCTTTCCTAGGCTTCCTTTTAAGAAGTAGTCCCTTTCCTAGGCTTGATTTTAAGAAGTCCCTTTTCTAGGCTTCCTTTTAAGTAGTCCCTTTCCTAGGCTTCCTTTTAAGAAGTAGTCCCTTTCCTAGGCTTGTTTTTAAGAAGTCCCTTTTCTAGGCCTCCTTTTAAGAAGTAGTCCCTTTCCTAGCCTTGTTTTTAAGACGTAGTCCCTTTCCTAGGCTTGTTTTTAAGAAGTAGTCCCTTTCCTAGGCTTTCTTTTAAATAGTCCCTTTCCTAGGCTTCATTTTAAGAAGTAGTCCCTTTTCTATGCTTGTTTTAAGAAGTAGTCCCTTTTCAAGGCTTGGTCCTGTGAAAGACCAGAAATCAGTAGCACACAATGTAGATGTAGATTAAACGAATATAAGGATCCAAAATGCCTCATTTGATGCCCCCTTTTGAGCATAAAACACACTGCATTCACATGCATTTCCATGCGTTTATTGGCAAGGTACCAGACAAGGGGCCAACCTCATTTCAACTTTCCAATGACATGCTTACATTCCATGTCCAGATGGAGTGAGCTTGTTTTGGCATTTAGCCAACCCTTGGGGAAGCCCCTGCTTACTTACCGCCAATGGATCTATAATGACCTCACTGAGTCAGGAGCTTGGTTGAAAATCTCCTCTGCAGAGTGACCTCATCACTGGCATTACAAACACTGAAGACTGCCCTCTCCTGGCTCATTAATAATATTGCCTTGGTCTCTCCAGGCCTGATTTATATGGGAAAGAAGCCTCCTACACCTAACTGAAATAAGCCCTTTTCAAATTGTGTCCACATCCTTAACCCTTCAGACAAGGTGAAAACAGGAGAAATGGATGCAGACTATGGATAGGTTTTGTGCCATGATCTCTAGTAGTAATATTGAGCATAAATATTCTTATAGTGAACGCTTTGCCTCTGCTCAAAGATGTGTCATGTACAGGTCTGGAAGTGAGTCAACGTCTGCCTCCACTACCTCCCCCTCTCTGTGTGACCGTGAGCAGACCGCATGAGTTAGCCCTGCCTCTCCGTCTCTCCCTGTCTGTCTGTCTGTATGCAAGCAGACCGCATGAGTGAGCCCTGTCCCTGCCCTGTCTCTCCGTCTCTCCCTGTCTGTCTGTCTGTATGCAAGCAGACCGCATGAGTGAGCCCTGTCCCTCCGTCTCTCCCTGTCTGTCTGTATGCAAGCAGACCGCATGAGTGAGCCCTGTCCCTGCCGTGTCTCTCCCTGTCTGTCTGTATGCAAGCAGACCGCATGAGTGAGCCCTGTCCCTGCCCTGTCTCTCTGTCTCTCCCTGTCTGTGCGTCTGTGAGCAGACTGCATGAGTAAGCCCTGTTTCTCCGTCTCCCCCTCTCTGCAGACCGCACATGCAACCCCAGCCTGCTGAGCATCATTCAGCACATGGCGGCTCCGACCATCGCCCCCCTGGAGGTGGAGAACCAGACGGCAGTCGTCATCATAGGCACGGAGGAACCCGTCCCCTCCTCCCCCTACCTGCAGTGGTGGGATGCCCAGAGCATCGTGGGCCTGGCCATATTTGTCCTCTGCATCCTGTACTCCAGGTAAGTCAGGGTTAAAGGTCACCGGCAAAATTAGCCATGTAGATGGCAACCATACAGTCAATGGTGGCAACATTCAGTTTAAACACAAGTTCAGTAGGTTCTCCTGTTTATTTTGATATGCGGTTTTACTAATTTGAGTCAGATGAATAGGCGTGAGATTGTCACAGAGCTCTATAATATTATAAATTTTGATGTAAATTTAAAGCTGATTTTCTTGCAAAACGCAAGGCAGAGGAAATGCCCTCAGTAAAAATGTACTCCAAAAATGTACTTTATGCAAATTGTACTTTGTGCAAATTATGATGGTTTTTGACTGTTTTTGTTGATTCTATTTAACTAGATTAGCCTATATGTATATTTATTGCAATACGTTTGTATTTCAAGTGCAGGCTACATTTTTTTAGACAATGCATTTTTTATGTCCAAAAACATATAGCCTTTATTTTGACACAAAGCTGTACAATGCATTTTTTTGTAAGATGCATACAGTAGGCTACAGCAGGGAATATCAGTCTGTGACTTAATTGGCCTAGAGAAGTTAGAAAATAGGCTATAAAGTGGACTCTCAAAACTTGTACGGCTTCTGTATCTTTACTTTACACTTTTGCTGTGACCAATGCGATGTGAAAGACACAACAACATTGATTTGTTATTTAAAAATAAAAACAAAAGAATCGTGATCAGCAGGAGGCCCCTATAGGGCGAGGCCTGGGGTTGGTCGTGCTGCGGCTTCCCCCTCATCTCTGCTTCTGCGAAAATGTGAAACATTTTTGAACACTTTTGTGTCATTGAGTAGTTCTGATATCTTCATTGTTTTTTCTGACAATGCCGAAAATTGTGGTGGACAATCTAGAAAAAAAAAACGAGTATGAATGAGTGCGTCCATAGTTTTGACTGGCTCTGAATGAGTGCGTCCATAGTTTTGACTGGCTCTGTGTCTGATGTCTCCAGCATCCGGTCATCCAACACCAGCCAGGTGAACAAGCTGACGCTGGCCTCCAGCGACTCCTCCATGGTGGAGGACAGCTCCACAGGTATCTCTGAGGAGGCGGAGGTGGAGAGTGGAGCGCCCAGGCGGGTGGAGGACAACGAGCGGGACATGGTCCAGTACAGCTACTCCTTCTTCCACTTCATGCTCTTCCTGGCCTCGCTCTACATCATGATGACCCTCACCAACTGGTACAGGTAGGCAGCCTCGGCAGACAGGAACATGGCCGCCACACTGGAACGGAGAAGGAGAAGGAGGAGAAGAAGGAGAAGGAGTGATACTTATTAGCATTAACATTCTATTTTCAACAAATGTGCTACAAGCACATTTCAATTCTGTTGATACAAAGCAAGGCAAGGCAAGTTTATTTATATTTATTTATATAGCGTGTTTCATACACAAAGGCAGTTCAATGTGGCGTACAAAAATCAAAACAAAGTACAGGGCTTTACAGACTCTCATTCAGTACAAAAAGAGCAAAAATTTGTTCCTAAATGAGCAAGCTAATAAGTGGCCTGCACCTCCAAAACATAAGGCCAGATGATAACTTTTATTTTGACATAGTGTCTCTCTTCATAGCTGTAGCTGTGTAATGTCCTGTAGCACATAACGGTCATTATTACACGGCTCTTCAGAATGCTGCACAATGCTCCATTCACTTCAATGGGACTTCACAACGTTCTACGGTCTGATATTTCTCAATAACGGACCGTTGTTAAGTATAACAGACCGCTACTAGGGAAAGTGAAACAGAACGTTGCCATAACCAATCAGCTGATCTGTACGGTAACGGAGTCGGCTACATTTCTTTCGTGGAAGCTATCATCTGTCATTAAAATGACTATGAAAGCAGCGCTAAAACAATTATTCATTATCATGTTGTTGATATATTCAGTAGTTAGCCGTGTAATAAGCGGGATAACATTCTGTCAGGCGGTCAATGTCTTGGAATATTCTCCCTTCAGAGTGACATTGATATTCTTCAGACTCTGTCGGGAGAATATTCCAAGATAATGACCGCCTGACAGAACGTTATCCCTTACATAACAGCAGGGCTCTAGGTTGCTGGACTGAATGTTGAGTCCAGGGGCTGATGATGAGCTGACGTCCCTTCTCTTGCTCTCCCTCCATTGTGCAGTCCCGATGCAGACTACAGCGCCATGACCAGCAAGTGGCCCGCTGTGTGGGTGAAGATCACTTCAAGCTGGGTGTGCCTGGCTCTTTACATCTGGACGCTAGTGGCTCCAATGATCCTCACAAACCGAGACTTTTCTCCCAGCTAGGCGAGCTAGACTTTTCTCCTCGCCTTGCTGTCATGGCAACTGGGTGTCACTTACAGTATTTTTGTACATAAGGTATGAGTAATTTATTGTGATTATTTTGTTGCCAAATATGTACTTGTTGTTTCTGTGATGATTTGAAGGACCAGACACAGTTATCGCTTCAGTTAAGTTTTTTGTTTTTTTTCCTTTTGCACCGATGTATTTCAGACTATTGTATGTGTCTCATGACGTTCGAGGATGAAACAATCATTAGGTTTAGAGTTCTACCAAGCTATTCATGTGCGTTTTTCCTTAACATTTTTGTAAAGGACTGAAGAAAAGCCTATTTGATACAAGCCAAATGGTTGGTATGTTGTTATATTTTGAATAGAGGTGGGAGATCCAAAGAACGCTGCCAAAGTGCAGGTTTATCATGACCACTTAAAACTGCAAACACTGGGTCCCATTCCACTCTCGGTATCTTCCCAGCTATGGCTGAATAATGCAGTCTGAATTGACTTGCATCTCTTTGTGCACTTACTCCAAAGACAGTATTGATTAAATGATAAAATCAGATGTTTTATTGAATAGGCGGAGATATATTCACAGGATCATTTACTGTACTTTTGATTTATGGTTAATTCTTTAATTTTGTCTAGACTCATGTTGCTGTTTTTCAGCTCTTGTAGTTTCCCACTATGCCTTTTCTGCCTTATCTTTAGATGTTCAGTATGTTTTATGTGGTGAGTAACGTTGACCTGGAATATTGATTGTATTTTAGAACTAAAGTCTGCCTATACTGCCAAAAACCGTTGAACACTGAAACATACAGTGAACACATTTAGAGAATCTGTTTAACAATTCTCAAAACTTCCTCCACACGTACCATCTTGTCATTTGTGTACATCATTACAGAATTTTTTTAATTCTTTAAATTTGTGTTGCTTTTGTACACTTTTGCAGAACAGTTTGCAAGCCCTGTCATTTTTGCTTTGTTGTGGTACAGTCCTACAAATGTACACTGTGCTTAGAGTGAAAAAACTCCACTGTGCCAGGTGTGAATTATTCTCACAGTGAAGTCTAGAGGAGGTTTTACTTATATCAAACAATATATGACTGTAATGACTAATGACTGTAAATGTGTAAATCAAATAAATTCTAAATTCAAACACGTCACTCATGCTCAGATCTGCTCAAATATGTTTCTAAAGGACAAAGAATGCCTGTATGTTTTATTCATAATTTGATTATTATTTGTTTACAGATTCATATTGTTGTGCATTATTAGCCACTCTGACAGTGTGTGACTTGTGATGCCTCAACGCCTCTGGAGGACATTCACTGCAACTGTAGAGTTCCCATTCACAATATCATCCTACAGATTAGGCACCCCAGACAGAGGATTTACAGTACATTCTTACAACACTACCACAATGCGGTCTAGGATATATTCAATATATACATCAGATAAGCTATACAATATATACATCAGTGAAGAGGCCATACAACACTAACACAGAAAACAACAGCTGATGAGAAATGTAGTTATTGTGCAAAGCCTCCTGAGACAACAGTGGACTAAGAGTCCTTCCTCCCTTCTGATGTTAGTCCAGCGCCATGTGGAGGGTGTAGCTCCGGCCCTCGGGCTGTGCCAGGGCGCAGTGCCCCACCTGGCACTGGTAGGTGGCGCCCAGGTCCTGCCGGGTGGGCACCAGGCGGAGGAAGGCCCACTGGGAGAACAGGCCGCTGGGGTTCAGGCTGGGCGGGGATTGGAAGACCCTGGGGCCGGGGGGCACCGGCTCCCCATTCCTGAACCAGGAGATGGAGAGTGAGTCTGGGCTGAAGCCCTCCACACACAGGCTGAGGATGCACTCTTGGCCCACCTGTGGCTGAGCAGGGTCACACTTGATGAACTTTAAGGCTGGTGGAGTGCCTGCATAGGAATACAATGGTGTTGCACAGTGAGTGAAATTACTGTTGAATGTGTATGTTTATTGTTGGATTGATTGTCGGACCATGTCTTCAAAATGGATGCGTTTCAGCCGTAGGCCACATGAAGTCCATGTCACTGAGAGTGGGAGAGTTTCAGAGAAGGAGAGGATTAGAACAAGCGGTTCCACCCACCTCTCAGGTTCACCCTGTAGGGGAGGTCCCGATAGCCCGGCTCAGGGAAACTGCTGTGGTAGGCCCGGCATGTATAAACCAGACCCTCCTCCACAGAGGTGACGGTGAGCTCTGTGGTGCTCCACACGCTGTGCAGGCCCTGGTAGTCGGAGAAGGGGCCGTACTGGATCACAGGGCCCAGGAGCTGCTCCCCTCCCGGGCCCCACCACTCCAGACGCACCTGGGCTGGGTAGAAGCGCTCCACACGGCAGCACAGCACCAGCTGCTGGCCCAGGGCTGGGATCGGGGGCACGCTGGAGATCTGCAGGAAGGACGGCTGGGCTGCAGTCAGGACCAAGATCATGGGAGGTGGAACTTAGTTTGACTTCAGATAAGCTTCGTTCTCTCTGAGTCTCTGAATAAATCTGTATTATTAGACCTCACCTCACACACATCACACACATTAACTAGATATGCATTTTCTGAAGGAAACACAAGTGCTTCCAAAACAGCTAAATTGTGTGTGAATTTGTTTAATATGCATTAAATCTAAATGAAATCTATCCACCACTTTCTTGTTTTACTTGTTTTACTTCATTTTCTGCCATTTTTTACGCCACTGCCTCAGTTATACATTACTAGTTATTCCATGACATACTGCACCCTTTCAGTAATAAGGTTAAGGCTGAGTTATACATTACTAGTTATTCCATGACATACTGCACCCTTTCAGTAATAAGGTTAAGGTCGAGGTTAACTTTGTTATCCCACCAGGGGAAATTCATGTGGTCATTGCATGTCTCATACACAAGCAGACAAACACAGACAGACTAAGTAGGTTGGACCACAAATAGGGACACAGCGCAAACAACACAGATACAAATAAAGCTTTAAAAGAAGATAATCAAATAAATAAATAAATAATGAATGGAGTAAATGAGTTAGGGTATCAGGGTCCCACAACAGTTTTGAGTCTGTGGTTGTATGCTCTAATAGCTGTGGGCACAAAGGACTTGTTATACCTCTCTGTCCTGATTGGTCTTTGCAGAATTCTGCCATTTAACCTGTAGCTACAGTCCCAACACATTTTGAGAACAGAGGATGTTCTGGGTCACTGAGGATCTGGTCTGTCTGTTTTAGGATCAGCTCATTATACAGATGATCCACAGATGCCTGGTTGGTTCCTGTGATCTTACTGGCTACATGAATGATGCGTTGGAGTTTTTTACGGCCCTTCACACGCATATTACCAACAGTACAGATGAGGCAGAAGGACAGAACTCTCTGCAAAAGGGCTTTGTAGAACATTTGAAGAATACAGCTATCTAGCCTAAAATTATTCATTTTTCTCAAGAAAAACATCCGCTGCTGCAGTTTCTTTGTCTTGCTCAGCGCGCATTCTGTGAAAGACAACTTATTATCAATTTCAACATCCAAATACTTATACATTGAAGCCTGTTCTACTAGTTCCCCATTAATACTTAATACTAATAACTAATAAAAAGTTTTTTTTTTTTAATATTCTGTTTTGTTCCCAAAGAACTTCCATTACATTTGATTATTAACAAGAAAGCGTTCTAGAAACAGTTAAGCCTAATTGAAGTATCTTGGAAGAGTCTGTAGTCAGATCTGAAATAGATCTGTAGTTACAGTGCATGTACAGTATGTGTCATACTGTTAAGAGACATTTCACTCACTTTTCACTTTCAGCGTGGTCTCCCTGATGTGGGTCTGACCTTTGAAGGACACCACACATCGGTACCTGCCTCCATCGTCACCGACCGTAGGGCAGAGGGAGAGGATGGACACCAGCTGTGCGTCGTCTGAGTGGACCTGTGAGTCAAGTCCAGTCAATTGATTTATATAGCGCATTCACACAAGATAGTGCTTACAAAATAAAATAATAAAGACAAATATATATACTGTATAAAACCACTAAAGACGATAATGAGACAAACACAAAAAAGAAGGAAAAACATAAAAGAGGCAATAGTCCATGGGAAATTGAGGCAGGCTAGAGGTAGACATGCTGGGCAGCTCAGCCACAGAGAGGGGGTGGTCTGTCTCTGGCTAGAGAGCAGCCGCAATGTCGCAATCTCAGATGACTAGGTGGAACAGGAGAAGCATCGTGAATGTAGTTTAATGCTAGGCCTACCTGTGAGGCCTCAGTGAGGTTCTCCATCGGGGTCTCCTTCTCGTCTGGCTCCCTGACCAGAGCCTGGTTCTCCAGGGGCTCCAGGGAGCCTCCTCTCTGGTCCCCCCTTGGCGGCCCCTGATGGCCCCCACCGGAGGGGAGGACTTTGTACCACTGAATGTCCACATGCTTGGCCTTCACGTGGCGGACGGTGCATCTGATGTCTGCGCGAGTGTTGGCATACATGACGGAGGGAGTGCTGATGTCAGAGATGCTGGGTGGCACTAAAGTGTGAGATGCAACAGGCAGAATTTTCCTACTCGTTGAAGCATTCTTATCAACTCAGTGATTCTATTCTAAATATGCAGCTACAAACAATACTCCATTATAGTATTTTAGAAAAGAAAATGGTATTTGTATTCATAGCTAGCCTGGTGCTTCCACATACAGTACATACAGTACTGATCTCCTAGGCAGCTCCGTCTGGCCACTACAGTACTGAACGTCTATTTCCACTTCCTTCTGATCGACTGAGCACCCAACACGATGGAAGCAGGCTAAACACGTTCTGCCTCAAATTGTGATGCATTCCTACTTTCCTTTCTCTGTGGTCATTGATCTGATTGGCAGGGGCGCCACTAGATATCTTGGGCCCTATGACAGAAAATATGTTTGGGCCCCCCAAACATTGATTATAATATTAAAATGTTTGCTGGGGTTCACTGTTCATTCCAGGCCCTAAGAATTATCCTAACCTTTCCGCCGCTGCTGATTGGTTGTAGGCCTATCCAATGGCATTTTGATCTGTGTACTGTATGTCTGTTAATCCTGCCTTGTGGAAGTTGGAGGTGTGTGAGACGTGTGTGAGAACCAGCCTTATCCATGGCTACTCACCTGTGTGAAAGTACAAGTACCCTCCCGCAGCAGCTCCTAAGATTGCAGAGAGGAGCAACACACTGGACAGCACTGCTACACTTACGATCACAGCAGGGTCCTGAGGCGTCTCTGGAACAAAAGCCCGACACAGAGGTGGCTGAGTAGGCCTCTTTTACAGCACCAGGCGGCCACACATGCCGTCATAATTATACAAGACAAGGGTGAAGCTTCTACAAGCAGTTTAAGGAAAACATGTTGGATGCATTGACAAACAGCTCTGGAACCAAATCAGTAACATTCAAGAAGTTACAAGTGAACAGTAAACCCTGAGCCACCAGAAGGGACCCCTGAAAATAATAATTACAGTGCATCACCTTATACTGTATTCTGGTATTCTGAGGCAGCAATTTCATTTTGATAATATATAATAGCTGTGAAATTTACTTCTCATCGTCATGACGTCATGAGAGAGAACAATCATGTATCTTGGACTCACTCAGGACACTCAGGCGCACACTTTGACTTTGAGGCCTGCCGAAGGATCTGTGCTGGATCTGACACATGTAAACAGCTCCATGGTTCACAGCGCGGTTGCCCTGGACGCTCATGTGGCTGGTCAGGTTGTAGGTGTGATCTGCATGGGGAATAGGGGAGCTGGTGCACACGTCTGCCAAAGACACATTCTGGTGACCAGCCTGCTGAAGCCACCGTACCACCACCAGCTGGGGGTAGAATCCTGTGATGACACAGGACAAGGTTGTTTTCTCTCCATCCAGCACGGTGGCGTGTTCCGGGAGGGACAGAGAGGGTCGAGCTGAAACCCCAACACAGATGGATGAGAGCCATTCAGCCTGACCGTGACTGATAGTTATTGCAGACATAAGTTCTGCACAAGGTAAAACTGAAGACAGTTACTCTGACGGGGAAATTTATTGACATGGAATAACTGCCTATGATGCATGACTCAAAAACAATTTAAGATGTTTTGAACAGTGTTGTCATAATGCCAATGACTGATTACCTGAAACATAAAGGGTGACTGAATTGCTGTTGTAGATCTCTGGTTTCACCAAAACCAAACAGGTGAAGTCTCCCTCGTCAGCCACCGTTGGATTTGCCAAATACAGGGAGGCGCTGCCTTCGAGTAATGCATCCAGGCGTACGACATACCCTGGTGAACTTTGTGTTGTATTTCCAGCTTTAAATTCAAACAGTGTGCTTTTCTTTGGCCAGGCTTTGCTGAATCGCCCCTCAAACTGCCACATAACATCAATGTCTTGAAGCCGTGCCCCACTGGGCACTTGGAAGCCACAGTTCAGAGTAATAGGCTCGCCAGTCAAGCAGTACTTTTCTTCATGAGCACCTTCAAGATAGGCACATTTGCATATTAAAAACGTTACTTCAAAACCCAAATACTAAAGTCAGTTTTGCTTTGGTAAGGTTTGGGTTTGTAAACCAAGTGTGTGCAGCTCTAGCTCAAAGGTGAATCAAGACTTCTTTACGCTGTTCAATCACAGGTGCATTAAGTGTACTAGCAATTACGTGTAAAAATGAAGAAAGAGAATCTCACCTGAAATTTGCAGATGGATGAAAAGGCTGGTAAATATTGTTAAAAGTCTGTTATAACTAATTAAAATCATGTCTTTTTCTCGAGGCAGAAAGCCATGATCAAAGTGACTATGTCTTCAGTCTTGTAAACTCAAAGGTCACTTCCAAAACACCTTTACGTAACACCTACTGGGAGCACAGCAGGGGCAGGCAAGCCTTGATGACATTCCTTTCTTTTTTCTCCATACAAGAGCTGCTCCTGATGAACAATGCTAAATATAGTTTTTAGTCATGTTACATTACTTGTAGTTACAGACTATGAAGTTCACTGTAAGTTATGATTATGAGGAACACTGTATCCAATAGAAGTCAAGCTTATGTAAACAATCCCTCTGTTTCAGGTAATGTAGGCCTATCAAACAGAACTTAAGTCCAAAACTTAAAAAAGAGCAAACTCAGAAACCCTACTTTGACTTTGCTACAGCAGAGGCAGTTCAGATCAAACAGTTTTTCTCCATTGGTTTGGCTCATTTCTTGAAACAGAAATGACATTCTCAAAATAACATGGACAAATCTCCAAACTACCTTGCAACTGTTCACAACATAGTAGCATTTCTCATTGATTTCATCAAATTGCAAATGTCTCAGTACTGTATGTTTCCAGTGTCCCAGTGCATCTTTGCAAATGGTTATGTACAAGTAGCCTACAGTTAGCACAATGAGCCCACATTTAGCACATTCTCCAAATAAATAAATCTTGCTGATCTAAACTGAGTTGATTCTCAGTCTATGGTTGTTCTCTCCAAAACATGTCAGCATGATTTCAATGTATACTATAAGTCATCATATGCACAATAGTATGTTCAATTGTCAAAATTAGCCAAGAACATGCAGAATGGCAATTACAGTACTAGGTGGTTTGGAGATTGTTCACGTTGTTTTGAGAATGTCATTTCTGTTTCAAGAAATGAGTCAAACCAATTGAGAAAAACTGTATGTACCATAATGTATGGAAGTTACTTCATGTGTGTGGAAAAAATGGTTACAATTTCCTTGGCAATATGAGTGCAGCGTGTGTGATGTCAAACTTTGAAGACTGCTCTAAAGTCCTTTTTTTTTTTTTTTTTTTAGTTTTATACATTACTGCCATAGTGACAAAACATCAAAGCATTTTGCCTTGCAGTGCTGACACAATGCCAAAGAGACGATTAATTTTGGGGGCACTGACATATGAGAAAGGAATTTAGTTTTGACACATTGGTAAACTGTTTTAGGAGAGACATGAGCTTCTGCAGGTCGTCCATGGTGTTGTGCTGAACCATCCAGGTATATTTTGGCAAAAGCACTAAGTGAATGCAAATGAGCCCAAGTAATTGAGAAGGATCTTTGCCATTTTGATAGTACTGATTATATGGGAAAGGAACTATTTTTGAAGCATGTGTGAACAGTTTTGGGAGAGATATGAGCTTTTGCTGTTTGTCCAAATTATCATATACTTTTAAAGGGATACGCCACCTTATTTCGGAAAATTGCTTATCTGTAGTCAACCCCTAGTAGAACTAATCTCAAGTGAGATTTAGTCTGGGGACCACCTATACATTTTATACATCAAATTCATGTGAAAATTTTGGCCATGGTCTCCAGGCTGCCGTGCAGTTCGGAACAAGTGCGCAAGGCAGCATGGGTATTCCCAGGCT
>JASCQY010126182.1:0-13862 GCA_030264315.1 Sardinella tawilis
CACACACACACAGTACACACACACACACACACACACACACACACACACACACACACACACACACACACACACACACAGAGCTAATTTGGAAACTGCCCTCAGGCCTGTCCTCACCAAATATTTGTGACCAGCGCCAGTGAAAGTGTGTGTGTGTGTGTGTTTGTGTTTGTGTTTGTGCTCTCTCTCAGTGTGAGCTTGTAAAGACGTCCCAGCAGTCCCATCTCCTCTGGCATGAGATTCTGCTTGACCCCCGAATATTTGTGAGCAGTGCTAATTAGAAACTGCACCGATTCAAACGAAAGTGTAGATGTGTCGAGTGTTAACTCTTTGCAGTAACTCTTTGCAAGTAATGGTTCAGTAATGGTATTGAATTGATGAATACATGCAGTACCAAACACTGCAGGACAGTGGCTGTGAAAGAGAACATTTGAAAAGGTGATATAAGTGTGTGTGTGTGTGTGTGTGTGTGTGTGTTTTGCTGGCTGTTGGTGTTTTATAGTATGTCCATTCAGCTAAAAATCTGTCAAGCCCAGTTTTCAAATCACAGTTAGAGTTATGCCTCTGTTGTCTGTAGTGCAGCCAAAGGTGGGTTTGCGCCACACCTTTTTTCTGTCTAAAAAATAAATCACACACACACACACACACACACACACACACACACACACACCCCACACGTAAATAGACACTGACACACCAGCTTTCTCTCTGTCTCTCTCTCTTTTCCACACACACACACACACACACATACATACATACACATACTCACACCCTTGCAATGTGTGTGATCCAGCCACCTGCTTTTCATAAGGAGCTGCTTGAGCATTCAGGTCAGATGCTGGTTTGGCTGGGCTGGGCTGGGCTGGGCTAGGCTTTGGCGGTGGTTGTCACTGTGGCTGTCACCGTGGCTGTCTGCCTCCCAAACGGGAGCTGAAGTGTCTGGGACTCAGGCAGGTAGAGACCTGCAGTGCAGCTGTTCACCAGAGACAGCGGGCCCTCAGCACAGCACCTCCGATAGACTCACCTGACCACACTTTCATTCACACCACAGGGAATGATATGGGTTTGTCTAATATACATGTCCCTTTGTCTCTCTCCATATTTCTGTCTGTCTGTCTCTCTCTCTCTCTCTTTCATTCTTTCTCTCTTTCTTTCTCTCCGTCTCTAGTTCGTCTGTTCCTGCCCCAGCTGCTCAGGTGGTCCAGCAGGTGCTGGCGACGGTTGCCACCAACCAAGCTAAACAACGGGTGAGAATATACCCTCTTCTTGCACACACACACACACACACACACACACACACACACACACACGCTCAAACACACATACACTTTGACTTGTCACAAACATTCTACCTCTCTTTTTCTTACCTATAAACCATAATCGTTTATTCTTACATGAACACACACACACACACACACACACACACAGTTGGTATGTGCGTATGTTTTTGTCTTGGCTTGGCTTGGCTTGGCATCATAAAACATAAAAGGGTGTTGCCATGGTGACTTGACATCCCCCAGAGGAGTGTGGGATTCCAGCAGTCGGGTTCTACATGTGCGAATCCCATGATGCTCTCTGGGCTGATTTCATACACCTCCTGGATGCGTGCACACACAATCACACACACACACATACAATCATGCACGCACACACACCTATGCATGGACAGCAAAGGATGCAGCAGTACACGTCATCCTAGAGAATAAACTCTTACACAACTGAAGTGTAAAGGCACACATCATTCATAATCCTTTCAGAGTCAGACATGCATCCATCAATAAAATATAAAAAAAAACAAAGCACAGATAGTTTATAACTTTTTCTGCATCGGTGCTGCAGGGGGCTATAGCATCACTCTTACTGTACCATTGCTTTCATCTATTAAAAGTAGAGAGTGCAGAGGCCTTACAAGTTCTCTATACCTGAGTTACAGATGTTGTTTGTTTCTCGGTGCATAAAATTTGAATGTTATAAGAAGTTATTCATGTCTTTCTCATCACCGCACACACACACACACACACACACACACAGACTCTTACATACATTTACCTGAGCTGCTGTTGTCCTGTCTGCCCAGAATCCTCCTCAGGGGCCTGTGAAGGTGACCGCTGCCCCAGCTGAAGGATCTGCACCCTCCCAGACCGGCTTTATGTTTGGTGAGTAGCTGTTGCAGACAAACGTGTGTGTGTGTGTGTGTGTGTTTGTGTGTGTTTGTGTGTGTGTGTGAATCATATTGCAGTCACTGTGTCTTTTGCTCAAGATTCTTGTTTTCCTACAGCGCAAGTTACAATAAACCACATACTGTAGCATTCTCTCACTTTCTCACATAAATACACAAACACACACACACACACACTGTTTGTCTCTCTCTCTTTCTCTCTCTCTCTCTCTCTCTCTCTCTCTCTCTCTCTCTCTCTCTCTCTCTCTCTCTCTCTCTCTCTCTCTCTCTAGGTGAAAGGCAGGAAGTCACAGGATAAGACTGAGTTTCTTTCTGTTAACCTCTGTTCTCAATGCATGATAAAAATACTTTATACACACACACACACACACTCTCGCGCGCACGCACACACGCCTTTATCTCCTCTCTTTAAGGTCTGGGCCTGAGTCAGTAACGCTGTGGGTAATTATAGATAAATGAGCACCATATGTGAAGAATAAAATGAACCGCTAATATTTCCGAGGCTGTTAATTGCTGATGTGACAGACTCGAGTTGGAAATTAAATTCTGGGTAAGAAACGGAGGAAATCTCAGGCTGTTTTGAACTGTGTCAGAAACCGACGGAAGGAACAATTTCTGAAAGCGATTGGTGAAATAAATATGGAGCGAGCCAGGCAGCGGGAGATTTTGTGTCCATCAAACGCACAGGGAGATGGGGAAATGCCGCCTTGCAGTGAATATGATACTAAGCCAGACCTTGTAGTGCTGAGTGACTTTACTCTGCACTAGGTTTTCATTTAATTGAATTCCTGTACACTTTGACTATTCAAATAAGGAATTCTGCCTGGAAACACTTGAAAATGTGCATGTTATTGAACTGTGTGTGTATGCACATTGAATATGTGAATGAGATCAATGGAGAGCCAGCGATAGAGTTTTTGCATTTCCTTAGGATTAAAACCTCAAGACATTTCATCCATTCACTCACACTCACACCTTCAGCTCCAAAGTACTGCAGACAACCATTCCATTTTCCAGCCCCAGTGTTTAAGTCTTGAGTGTGTGATTCGTCAAAGTTAGACTGTTTTCTAAATGAGTTTGTTTTTGGTGTCCTGCATGATTTGGTAGGTGTTTTTTTTTTATTTTATTTTTTTTATTAAAGACACCATATGCTGTGTAGGGAGTTAGTTTGCTACACAAAGCAGACCGTTTGTTTTTCACGTCAAGTCCGTCCACAGCATTTTACTTATTTAATTTGTGTAATGGATTAGACATCATTTGTAAATACTGTACATATTCCTGCTAGGTATTTCACCCTTAAGTACGTCTTTAAATGTAATTTTATTGTAAATAATAATTAAGTATAATGATGTATGTTTATGTAAATTAGCCTGTCACTGCACTTTTTGTCATTGTTTAAATATTATGGAAAGAGTATTTAAGGATGGCTCTAACAAAAGGACCAGGCTGTTTAGTTAATTGTGTGTGCGTGTGAATGTGTGTGTGTGCGTGTGTGTGTGTGTGTGTGTGTGTGTGTGTGTGTGTGTGTGTGTGTGAATGTGTGCGTGTGTGTGTGTGTGCGTGTGTGCGTGTGTGTGTGTGTGTGTGTGTGTATCTATCTGTGTTGCATTGATTAAATTGTTTTCGTATTCTTGTTTATTTATATATCCCCCAATGTGGAGCACAGTTTGATTCAGGGTGTGACTTGTAGTCTTATGTGTGTGTTTGTTTGTTTGTTTTGTAGTTGTTGTGGTGTTGTGTTGTTGTGTTTACGTGTCCATGTGCTGGTCTTGTTGTCAGGTTCGGTGGCCAAAGCAGACGTTCCAGCGGCTTCTGCAGCCTCCAGTGCCTCAGCAGCAGGAGGGGAACAGAGCAGCAAGGCCTTTACCTTCTCAGCAGGGTGAGAGTGTGTGTGTGTGTGTGTGTGTGTGTGTGTGTGTAAACTGAAAAGTGTGTGCATGTGTGTGTAAAATGAAGAGTGTGTGTGTGTGTGTGTGTGTGTGTGTGAGAGCGACAGATTGTGTGTGTGTGTGTGTGTGTGTGGTTGACAAAGGTGACCGAACACACAGTATGTTTTTTATTGAAGAATGGCCTGAGGCAAAGATACTGCCATACCCTGGTCACAATTGAGCTATATTCTGGCCAGATCAGAGCCACGTCAGGGCCAGATGTGGTCTAAATCATAGCTTGGAGGACACCACTTGTGTCAGCTGCTGTCTGAGACGGAGCCAGAATACTAATGAAGGTTATAGTGTCCCACGTTGCACTTGACTTTGGAGAAGTGCTCCTCTTGAATGCCAGTGGCTTGTGAAGCACTGGTGTTCTTGTGCATTACATTTGATCTGAGCCGAGTCGAGAGACATCTCCAGACGGACAGATACATGCAGTCAGTCTACAGTCAAACACATCCAGGGGGAACAGGTAGCACAACCCAGATCCTCTAGAAAGTCTTTCTTTCTTTCTTTCTTTCTTTCTCTCTCTCTCTCTTTCTCTCTCTTTCTCTTTCTCTCTTTCTCTCTCTCTTTCTCTCCCTGCCTCTGGTATCAGTAGCAACAAGGGTTCAAAGGTCCGGTACCAACAAAGACCCATCACATGAATTTAATTTTTCTAAGATGAGCAACTTCTTAGTCAGTCCTTACTGTTTTGCTCAATATGAATATATATAGAATTCAATTCAGTTCTCAAAACTGAGTGCCTTCGTTTCTTTTCTCCCCCCTTCTGTTTGGACCGTTGCTGTGGTGATATTCAGCACCACAGGTGTGTGGACAGCGACCTGGGGGCTGCATAGGCATTGCATTGGTTGACAAGCTCATGCTGTTCTGAGAGGCATCTCTTCTGAAACCAACATTTTTCATTCAATGTAATGCATTTTAAAAGAATAGACGAGTAAGCATTTTAGACAGTAATAGACAGAAATGCTGTCTCTTACCTGCTCAGGGACTGGCGGATGGAAATGAGCTGTTAGCTATAATCTGGTACAAGTCATCTCTTTACTCAATGTAACTAATGCACATGGTCCCTACTTTAAATAAACTAAAAGAAAAACAGACAATACATTCGAACAAAAGCATGTAGAAGTATGGATTGTCATACCCTGCAAGATGAGCGGATTTGTGAATAAAGCAACGGAGTTTTGTATTATCGTCAGTGTGCAGTCACTGTTGAAGTGAAAAGTGGTAGGGAATGGTTGCAGGCACTGCAAAAAAGTAATTTTTTTCTTGTGCGAGTTATATAATTGTGCCACTTGATGAAAGGCTTGTGTTTTTGGTGTGCGAAGTCAGTGATTGAAAGCATCTAGTAATTAAACTGCAAAAGCTGTTATCAACATGAGTGACAAGCAGGGGGAGCACATGCCGTAATGGATTCTGCATATACAACAATTACAATTAATAGCCTCTGTGTGTGTGTGTGTGTGTGTGTGTGTGTGTGTGTGTGTGTGTGCGCGCGCGCATGTCTCATGTCTGATGTCTGTGCATTTTCCATCACCAATCATCCAATGCTACCCCATGCTAACAGTTGTTTCTGTGGCAGGCCACCCACTGGCTTCTCCTTCGCCCCCCCAAGCACCAGCTCTGCACCACAGACAGGTGAGTGTTCCTTACCATCTCTCAGACGCACACACACACACACACACACACACAGACACACACACCAGCTACTCACTCACTCACTCACTCACTCACACACACACATGCACAGCCCCATATTCCTTTGATGCTCTTGGATTATAAACACTAAAGCTGTTGTAAAATATCAAATGCATCAGGGTCTCCATGGGTCTTTAAAAAGTCTCAGATCTATTTTTCTTCAATTTCAAGGCCTACTGTAAATCTACATTCCAGTGGAAGCAGTGGTAGAGTACAACAAGCTGACAAAAAAAATGAGCCAAAACGATGCTACCTGAACAGAGTTATGGCGATTTTCGCCAGGCAACAAAATAGCGTAGCTATGGGGGCAGGCATATAACGTAAAAGCTATGTAAACTGCCTGCCTCCATTGCTACGCTATTTTGCTGCCTTGCTAAAACTGCCATAACTCCGTTCAGGTAGCATCGTTTCGGCTCATTTTTTGTCAGCTCGTTGTACTCAACCACTGCTTCCACTGGAGTTTAGGTTCGGACGCGCCGGCGTTCTCCTTTAATAATTTGTGGAGTTCTTGGACTGGCAGGCATTACATTTGATCTGGAGCAGAATGGATGGTTTTGTGTTCAAGTGTGTTTTATTTTACCCGTCTATCCCACAACACTGAGCTCTATTGAATATGTCTGTGTTGGGAAAGCCCTCAGGCACTGCCATCAGTCATTGCACAGTACTCAACACATCTTCTCCAACAATTAAAGGACAGGTTTTACTGATACGCTAAAGCTATAATCATTGAAAATGTGACTTCCCTCTGCTTGTATTGCTTCAAACTTTTAGAAATTGTTAACAGTGTTCCGTACACTCTTCCCCCTACAGGAACGGTTGTTATTGCACTTAGAACAAGATGGTTGAGTGACACGTTAATCAATACACGTCCGGTTTACCTCATTCAAAAAAGGAGAATCTTGTCTACAAAATAAGCCCAAACTCGTTTACCTTTGAGCACTTTGGCCAATTCTTCGACTGGTTATTTGAGCTTAATGCCCGATTTTTCTGCTTCTGAAAGGACGTTAGGTTTCGGTTTAACATTCACAAAGTGGTAATAGTGTTCCGTACATCGCCGTTATAGTACAATTTAAACAAACATTTTACACCATAAACGCTTTTCAGGTGGTATATAATCTTGGTAGATTTGTTTATTGTTAAATGATTCCATCAAGTAAGAGTTTTGGTGGCTAAATAGATAGTAATGATCATTTTAAGATTACGTGAGATTTCGCTCGACTGTAGGCCTAACGTCAAGTAATTTTCATACTTAACCTTCCGTGTTCATAAACTGCTTACTGTTAACTCTGTTGCCATTGAAATAATAAATGAGAAGTCCTCAAATCATTGGTAGTGCAGCAGTAAAATATTGTATTTTAAAGTACAATTACAAGAAACCCTGTAAGTCCAGTAACACGGAGAATTAATGATTGAATATTCAACTTCGTGGTGATATCCGCTAACAGCACCACTCCCACTCGTGTAATATTAGCCTATGAAAATTACACACACGGGCCCTATACAATAACCAAAAGTTAATTTAACATGTCTACTTCACTTCTCATCTCTTAACACTGCCACATTTTGCCACAAGCTGTCGCTACGGATCTTTAAACTCTTGCCCACTTTAATTAAGAACTACTGTAAATTCAACCGTGCCCCCGGTGACATTTTGTAGCATTTTAGATGTAGAAAGGAGGTGTCGCCATACATACTTCTCTTTCTCAATTGTCTTTTAATAACGGTCATCCGAACGAAGTTCAGAATGAAGAAGACAACTCAAGGTTTCCAATGAAGGATTAGTTTCAAATGCTTAAAAAAGTGAACTGTACGGAACGCGGTTACTCACGTAAACGTTAGCGAACGCTGAGATAAAGCTGTACGGAACACTGTTACCAGCTTCTAGATGCGTTTGAGGAGTTAAAAAAATGCTGTAGGTGGAGGTGCTACAGCAACAACCAAAAATTCTTGGAACAGAGGCATTTGTCAAAATTGTAATCTGGACCATTGTGTTCCATCATAAATTGTCGGAAACAAGGCTTTTAAGTGTAAAAAGATGAGCTTGTCCTTTAAACTTCTTTGAAGAAAGTGGTGCTGTTCCTAGTACGGTTCCAATAAGTTGTTTACGTTCAGTTGTTTACGGTTCACGGTCATCTCATTTCTACTTGTGTTTTCGTCTGTCTTCCAGTGAAAGAAGGCGGCTTGCCCAAGTTCTCCTTCGGGGCCAGCGGCAAGCTGTTTGGGAGCGCTGCTGAAGACGCGTCCTCCATCTTCTCCCCCAAATCCTCCTCCCCGGCACTAGGGTTCAGCACCAACTCTCCCACCCCTCCACCGGCCGTGTCCGGGGAACCCGTGAAGCTGACGTCCGCCGCCCCCGCCCTGAGAGGCGAGCCCCAAGCCCCCAAGCCGGCCGCTGTGGCGCCGGGTGGCGGAGGCGAGACGCTGGGCAACTTCTATTGCCTCCGTGTCGGCCAGGGGGACGAGGAACCCAAAGAACTGCCAAAGACCGGCTTCGCCTTCGGCCAACCGGGTAACGGGAAGGGCAACGGCGGTTTTGGCGTGGCGCAGTTCAGCTTCGGGAAGCCAGCCGAGACGGAAGCCAGCGGCGGCGGCTTCAAACCCCCAGAGCTGTCTGCCGCCTCCAAACCGTCGTTTTCCGTGACGCACCCGAACACCTTCAGCCTGCTCACGGCGCCCCTGCCCCTCGACACCACCACCACCACCACCGGCTCCAGCGAAGGCTCTGTTCCCTCTGAACCCAGCCCATCTACGGAGGCCCCCGAGGCTCAAACAGCGCAGCCCAGCATTGTGCCCGTGAGCCCCTCTCCACCCTTGTCCGTGGAGGAGAACACAATCCCGGCGGCGGCAGCAGCAGAAGCAGCAACAGCAACAGACAAGCCACCTACACCACCCTCACCTGCTCAGGTGGTCTCACCAACCCCGCCTCCGGCGTCAGTGACCCCTCCAGTGGAGCCCACCCCCACCCCAACCCCGGCCTTGGCCGGAGGAGGCACAGCGCCCTCTGAGCCGGCCTCCACTCCTTCTCCATCTCCGGCCCCTGAGCCTGCTCCACCCCCCTATGCAGCCCCCGTCTCCAGCACCACCCCGACCCCCCAGGAGCCCAGCAGCACCACCACCGCCGCCGTCGCCGCCGTCGCCACCGCCACCAACCCAGCACCACCCACAGACAAACCGGGCTCCATCTTCGGCCAGCCGCCAGCACCAGCACCGGTTGCAGCCGCAACTCCACCGACAGCCGCTGCTGCCACCACCATCACTGCGCCTGCGCCGGCCCCGGCTCCAGACAGCACCACCCTGGGCCTCTCCAGCCTCACCACGGTGGTCAGCACGGCCACTCCCGCCACGGCCCCCACCCCGACCCCGACAGCCGCTGCTCCAGGCGCCGCCGCCACCTCCGGCACCCCTGCCGCGTTCGGCCAGCCAGCTAACGCCCCCACCATCACCCCCGCCCCCACCACAGGCTTCGGTGCGACCCCACCCACAGGATTTGGGGCTCCTGCTCCTCCCGCCGTTGCCGCTGCAGCATCCACCACCCCCGCAGCCTCCACGCCAGCCTCTGCTGGTGCTCCGCCAGCAACGGGCTTCGGGAAACCGGTGTTTGGCCAGGTGGGCGCGTTCGGTCAGCCGGCCGCGTCCACCGCAGCGACCCCCGGCTCTGCCAGCGGCTTTAGCTTTGGTCAGTCTGGCTTCGGTGCCGCGCCCGCGTTTGGCCAGCCCGCCGCGTCCGCTGCCACCCAGCCCGCCTCTTCGTCGGCCTCCTCGACCGGCGGCGGCGGTCTGTTTGGCGCGTCCTCGGCCGCCGGCAGCGCCAGTTCATTCTCGTTTGGCACCACGGCTGCCAGTGCAGCTCCCAGCACCGGCGGCACGCTGTTCGGGCAGAGCAGCACCCCGGCTTTCGGCCAGCAGAGCTCCGGCTTCGGACAGGGCTCCATGTTTGGCAGCAACACCACCACCACCTCCTCCACTGGATTCAGCTTCGGGCAGCCCTCCGGTGAGTCTGGCTACATGGTACACATGGTGCACACGTACACCTAGAAACACATCCTCCAGTGGGTCTGTCTGCATTGTGCACACACACATTGCACACACACGCAGAAAGGCATCCTCAGGCAATTCTGTCTAATTTGTGCATGCGCACAGACGCATACTATATACACACACACACACACACGTACACAGAGACGTATGCAAAGTCTCAAATACTGTGCACTCACAAGTTAATCTACCTTTCACATAGAATATTAGTCTGTATTCCTAACAATTGCATTAAGATATGAGAAATCAGAAATATGTTAAACACAGGAGTGCTTTGTCCTGTAGATACAGATATGCCTTCAAGCATATAACTTGAATATGTGAGCTTCAGTGCATCTCTACATTTGAAGCCATTTCTTTTGTCCTCTGGCATACAGTACATGTTCCAGTATGTTCAGGCAGTGTGGTTAGGTTTGTGCTCCCCTCTCACCCACCATTTATTCCCATGGATTTGAGGATACATTAGAGTGGGTCCACCAACTTTTAGCTGCCAAGGACCCTCTGCAACAAGGATGGCACCTTGCCGTAGTAATTCATATTCATGTGAAGTTGTTGCTTCAAAAAAAAATATGAACATGTGTTTTACTAAGTGGAAACTGGGTTGTAGTAGTGACGATCGGAGTGCATCATCTTTTGACGTGTAAGTTTGTACTTGAACCTGATATTTATGCTGGTAAGTGCCGGGAACCAACTCAAATTTACTTTTTGCATGCGCTCTACTGTAGTGTTGACCCAAGCACCCCCAGTTTGGCACCCGGAGTCAGATGTGAAAGGGCTGAGTGAGTGAGTGGGTGAATAACAATCGGCAGCTACTGTACGCCTGACGGGCAGATACACCAGACATCTCTATTCTGGCTCCCGTGAGTGACTTGGCCACTGCTGCCGGTGATGCGTGATGGCCCTCATATCTAAGAAAGGAACATCAGAGCAGCTGCCATCGATGAGAGGGGCTCTGGTTTCCAGGCTTTGCTCAGTCAGAGAGAGAGAGAGAGAGAGAGAGAGAGAGAGAGAGAGAGATGCCAAACTTGTCCTGGCTGTGGGCGTCTGTATTTAGAGCCGGATTAGCCGGGGGTCTAGCGGCTATGTGGGCTCTGTGAACCACTCCCTCAGTTAATGATGTGATGACTCTGGAATATCCCCTCCTCTTGCTTCCGCTTCCATGGGACAAGCCCTAACACTCAGCAGCTGGCGCCATTACTTTACCCCTTCACTCGCTAGGCTAGCGCTTGGCTAGCGCTAGCTGTGATTGGCACGGTCAAAGGCAGCGTGTCACAAATTATGCTCATAAAGAGCTCAAAGTGATTACAGCTCATTGCCAGGGTTCTCAAACAGTCCGTTTTAAGCATTTTAATGCATTTAATCAATCTTGCAAGTGGTCTAACAGCCGTCTGATGCTCTTTCTTCATTTAGCATTACAGTAACTCGGATCCTCACCCTTTGTCTAATGTAAATCCAACACAGTGGTGATGTATCACTTCGTCTAGCACAATCCATGTCACCGTCAATGTAACATTAGGCTACTTCTGAACTCCAGATGCTGCTGTGGTGACATTGCTGAAAATGGTAGCAAAGTGTAGCAAAGTTTCGTCTTGTTGACTCGTGTTAGATGCACCATTGAGCAGGCAGCTGTGTGTGATGGCCGTAGCTGCCCCCATCTCTAAAGAGGAGTCAGGTGAGTGGCAGATGACTGTCCGCAGTGACAGGGAGGCATCGTCATCTTCATCGTCATCATCATCATCATCTTCCTCATCTTCCTCATGCTCATTGTGCTTTTGACAGCAGCAGGGCATCAGTGCAGGCTAGTAGACCGTTTCAACGAAAAAAACAAACAAGCAAAAAAACAATTCCTGAACGTTTTATTTTCGTTTGGAAGCTACTTCCTCGCTGTTTATATTACCTCAAACAGGCAGGTGAACTCTTGAGAATGTGATCTCACACTCCAACATGAATACTCTCACACTCAGTCCCCGGGCACACACACAATGAGGACACATGTACACTTAGGCATGGACATTCGCGCTTCAGCGGCACAGACAAATACATTTCAACGGACACACACACACACACACACACACACACACACATTGTATCAAACACACAGTCCTGCTCAGCCGAGTGTGTAGGCGTCAGCTGCAGCTGAAGGACATCGTTAGGATGGCCATCCATCACCACTGAGTGGGTAATTGAGCAGCGGAGAGGCTCTGGATGCAGCCCCAGTCCGTCTCGCAGAGGACACATCGGCTTGTGTCTCATGGCTGGCCGTCCATAGCCTGTCCAGACAACAAGTCACGAAAGGTCAGAGCTGCATGATCAGCGGAATGAAAGGAAGTTCTGGAACCAACAGATGGAATGTCACTGGAGCAAATTCAGTCTGTCTATTCAAGTTTTTTGTAAAAAAAAAAAATAAAAAATCCAGTGTATCAATATCAATGTAAATTGACACCATTAAACGCTGATGTCATTTTGCAGAGTGTTCACTCTGAATGTTTCTTCTCGGCAAGTATTTTGGTGATGGTGAGATGTTTCGTTTTTTGTGCAGCACAAGGTTAATAGGGAAACAAAATCAAGGCCTCTGAAAGTTTATTATTTATTTATCTGTGTTGTAACGGCAATTAAACCGCATCTCAAATTATGGCGTATTAGGCCCTTGAATTCAAGGCTGTTAAGCTATGAGAGTCCTTGAAAAGTTCTTCAGTTTGATGCTTTAGAAGTTGCTGTAGATGCTTAAGTAAATTGTTCCTTTACTCTCTTATCTGCTGCCAGTCCAGCATCTATGAAAATCCTTTAATGCGCAGTATGTTGAATATGACTGTTGGAGGCTGTAGTATGTTTGGAATGTCAGCCATCTTCACAATGGCCGTCAGGCATGTCTATCACCTGTGGACGGAGCCCAGGTCAGCCTGGTCAGCTATGTTGGTGTCTTTGGTGACCCCCCTGGAAGTCGTGTGGTATGTGCTTGTTTGTTAAGTGTCAATCACCCATCAGCTCCATTCTTCATTAGCCACATATGGTAGATCTCTGGTGAAGCAGTGGTATGTGCCTCCATCCACCTTGTAGGCTGCTGGTCAGAGGCCATACAGTATATGTGGGTGGGTGGAGAAGGGAGTATTTCTGGTGAACCGCCGGGATTGTCAAGCCACCGTGGCGGGTCACAGGCCATTTGTGTGGATGTGGCTAGTTCGAGATATTTCGAGTGAAGATGTGGTATGCGCACAGCTCTCAGATGTCGGGCATCGATCAGCCGCAGTGGTGTGCGTTCACCGCCTGCGAGGCCTGCACCAGACACTGATTGAGGAGTGGAAGCGTCACTGGAGAAGTTGTGGTATGTGCATCTGTCTGGAGCTGTGGCTACTGCAGTTTAGGCATGAAGTGAGATGAGGTGCACAAGATACAGTAAACAAAAATTCCCAAACCAAGAATTCCCAAACCGAGAATTTCAAAAGATTTTTAGTATGTTGTTTAGCAGGTCCAATACAATAGTATGAATTATTATTATTATTATTATTATTATTATTATTATTATTATTATTATTATTATTATTATTATTATTATTATTATTATGATAATATTAATAATAAAAAAATAAAAAACTTTTGTATCAATTTTTGGGGGGTTCAACCATCTTAGTTGTCTTGTGCACCTCATGTTCCCCCACGTGTTGGCTGACTGACCACTAGTGTCGATTCCTCTCGGAATGGTCGGCTGTGTATTTCAGTCCCAGATTGGCACACTGGCTCAAGTGAAGTAGGCCATGTGTGCTTGGCAGATGTTGCTCACTGGTTAACAGCTTTGAGCAAATATTCTATAATGGAGCACTATTGTGGTGGTAAAATTGTTGCTTTTGAGCATCATCTGCTGAAGTTTGTATTACAGTGGAAACCGGTTATAGTGATCACGGATATAATGATCAACCGCTTATAACAATCAAAAGGCTAGGGACGGAATTGTTTCTATACAAATGCTGTTTAAATAATTCGCTTATAGTAATCAAGAAATCCGCTTACAGTGCTCATTTTTGGTCATT
>JASCQY010126305.1:0-13849 GCA_030264315.1 Sardinella tawilis
ACACACACTCTCTCTCTCTCTCTCTCTCTCTCACACACACACACACACACACACACACACACACACACACACACACAGAGAGACAGAGAGAGTGAGAGAGAGAGAGATCCCAGGTGTATTTACAGAAGCTGTGCTCTCCTCCTGTGGCTCAGCCTATTAAGGGTTCTCCAGTATAGCCTACCCCAAGGCTCTCTGATCGCCCTCCCCCTCACACAAAGGTCCTGGATTAACACTAGTCTCTGTAGTGTAGCCTGTCCAGTGTTAGAGTGCCCTGAAGCACATAGAGAGCACTTGAGACTCATGTACACTTTAAATCTGGTTGTACCGGCACTGACATCTGGCATTTGCTCCCTTCCCGTCAATGTTATGTCACCTGGATTTGCTCACGTTGAAAACATGCACGTAGATTTCCATTGCTGAGTACAAATTCTGCTGTTTGACACAACCAGACCACAGTAAATACTTCCAACATTCTCTGTTGCTTCTTAGGTGATATGCACACACACTTCACATCCTGTAGAGCTTCAGATTATCAAACTTGGCGATCAACCTGACAGTTGCACATACTGTGGTTCAGTCATCTTCAGGGAGCAGTTAGAGGTCACTATTCAGTTCTTTGTGCTTCATCAAGGCTTGATACGCATTCTGATGTGAGGTTGATGATATCTCTTACTATGTTCTGAATCTATCTACACACATGCACACACACACACACACACACACACACACACACACGCATATCTGCAAACCAATCACATTTATCCTGCTGCCAAACCGCACTGATCTGATCTCTGCGCGATCCTCCAGAGATGCAGAACGGAGATACATGTAGAATTTCTGCTCCTCTATGCATCTGATGCAATGAAAAGCAAAGATAAGAGGAAAGAAGAAGAAGAATCAAAAAGATGGAAATGCTTCAGTATCATCTCTGATCAGAGAAACAGCACAGAGAACCTGCTGACACCTGACGAGGTGGATGAAATATTCTTGCCACGGCCATGCCAGCTTTACCTGGGTACTCATCCATCACAAATGATATTGTCATGGGAATGGCAGGTTACAGGAAGATAATATTATGAAATGCAAATGACCTGTGAATTGTGAATGAACTGTGCGCCTGTGACTGAAGTGGAAAATCAAAGCACTGCCGATAACCAGTCATCATGGATTTCATTTTTTTTTTTTTAGAAAAACTCGCATTCTGATCAAATGCATACTGAACCTAAACTGAGTTCCAGGAGTCATGGGCTTTGTGATAAATGGTTAATTGCTTGCTTACTATTAAGGCTGCAATTTATCACCTCATTTTCTTTATGAACAAATCTAATTGTTACAGTAAAACCCTGCATGGGGGCACTCATGAATTGTGGAATTGTGGAATCAGTCTAATCGTGTCATATTTTTATCAGTCTAATCATGTCATATTTTTATGGCATAATTTTAGCTAATTTCATCAAGAATTTGCCCACGACTTAACTGGTACCCATAGCGTTCAGTCGGGAATGGAAGACATTCATTAAACAGCGAGGCTACTGCTACTGTTAGGTAAGGTAGCTCTCTCAGAAGAGCCAGGGTCACACTGACCACTAATAGCTGACTAATTAGAAGGTGATTCAATGTCCAGCGGTCAGATATCATTAGCTGTGGCCTTTTAGAGATGAGAAATTAGGTTCAGATTTATCTATTCTGCTATTAAGCATCACCTTGGAATTAAATCATTGCAGATCATTAGGCTGCCATAAAGGGCAATCTCATTAAACATGTTCATTTCTGCACTGCAAGTAGATATCGGCATGGACGTATGGACACACGGCTTAAACTGAGCAGAAAATTGAAAAGGGGTTTTCTGGATAATAGCTGGTACCCTGAAGCAGATCATACCTTTTGCTGTTGGAAATATTGAGCCACTGCTAATAGGACACTCAACTGGATGCTGCTTTTGTATGTTTATGTTGGCAAGATATCAAGATTTCTTAATGTCACTTGCTTTTCTAAACAAACCTGCTTGCCTTGATTCTTCACAGACATTCCCCAGGTTAGGCAATAAACCATGTATTTCCAGTGAACACACACTGCTTTATTTGTTTAAGCTGTCCGTGACGCTGCACAAACAATCAGACATCAACTGTAAATCAGGCACCAGTCAACAAGTAGTTTATACTTACTACCTGTTTGCTAACCATACTCATAACAAACACAGTGCCAATCTTATTCCTAGTTTATGTAGGCCCAAAAGATGTGTGCAGACCTCGCAACCATAATACTGTCAAAAGAACATCATAAACAAACAGGCTATGACTGAAAAATAGTTGTGTTTTCTGCCCACGAATAGATTTAAACCGACACTCAGAGACTTGATCTCAGCGCTTAACCTGAATGATTTCAGGATATGAATAATTCAGGCATGCCTTACTTCTCTCTACAGTGTCTGGCATTAGTATGGGTCTAACAAGACAAACAATCTACACACCAAGGCTTTATCCTGCCCCTGTGCGTTGGGTCTGCATCAGTAGGGGCTGTGTGCACACAGAGTGAGTTCTAAAGAGTGAATTCTTTAGAGTGAATTTATTCTGTGACCTCCTCACACTTTTCTAACAGCAAATTCAATTATTTTCTTGACTTGAGTGCCCTCTTTGATCTGTGTCACATCGGTGACTGCTAAATGAAGGTACATAAGACAAGCTCTACTAGCCAAGAAATCTTGACGTATCTTTGCATATAGCAAAAGGTTTTGCTTTGCAGTTATGTCTAGAAACGAGCCATACTGTATGGCCTTGCTCTCCCAAGTTTGGTCCAATTACAGATAGTTTGTCAGGCAGCCCACTGCTTGCAGAGGCAGTTTGATAGACAACCACTGATTCCACCCCTTGGATTGAGCCCGATCTATCAGTCATAGCCAGACTATACATTTTGATGTCATAGTCTGGCATGTCAGGCTAAAGCTTCACCTTACAGTAACGGGGATGGCTGGGCCACCTTTGATGGGTTATAACAGTAGCCAGAAAACAAGTATTGACAAACCCCGGAAATCAAGGTCATATGGTCAACATCCTTGAGCTATTTTCAAAGCTCTTTGATATCCTGGGTTGAGCTATGAGATTGGTGGCGTCTCATACAGTAGTTGCAGTTTGTGTGGTGATGATTTGTAAAGAAAGTGCTCAACCTAAAACTGCCTTGCCTGGCAAGGAGCAAGCCTGGCTCTGTGGAGTGGTGGGTGGTGGATTTCCACCTCCGTGACCTGCCGTTTATTTTCAGTCAGCAGAAGTGACAGAGGTCCCCTGGCTCTGGCGTGGTCGAAGTGGCAGTACTGAGGCCTGAGCTGACCTCACTGCTCACTGCCCATTTACAGGCCTTTGACAACAATACATCATCTGTTCCCCGGGAGGCAAAAGACGAAAAGCTGTCTTTTTTTTCTCTCGTCTTCCTTTCCAAAATTTGAAAGATGAGCCCAGTCCCCACCCTCCAGTGCTTGTGAAGAGAAGGTGTCCCAGACACCTCTGTTATTAGAGCAGACATCCCCGAGATAGGCCTACCCTGGTGGGTGGCAAAGCTTCAAACCCTGGCTGGTAAACTCAGTGGGCTGTTCTGCAGAGGCATAGCTGGAGGGCTAGATGTGCACACACACACATCTTACAGCCCCATGGATCCCCCCACCCCCACCTCCCTTATAGCCTAACAAGGCCTTGCCTTGGGAAATAAACACATATTTTTCTTCAAATTGGAAAAGAAATGAAGATTCAATTTGCCATGATAATAGGATTGTTTTTCAGTGAGGATTTGAAACACAAGAGTTTTTTTTCCCCCTCAGTGCAGCATGTGGACTGTATGAGTGAACAGCGCTGGGTCATCAATCAGCATTACCATTCCAGGTCATCCAGTTATGGCCATCCAGGCCTCTCAGGGCTGAGTGTGGTGTGCAACTGAAGATGCATGGCACTTACTTTAGAGCCGTAATGGCCCACGCTGCCCATGAACCTTTCAATTATGTCACTTCCTCTGTATTGATATTTTTTGGTACACAGCTTGCTGAGCAAATGATGCACTACTGCTTGTCCCATTATCTTATTGCTCTCCAACAGCACACAATCTATTTGTTTTTTTATGCCTCTTGGCACTGCAGCAGATTTCAAAGATAATTGCTCACAAAGCATAGAGAATTTCCTATCAATTTCTTTTGATTTTATACACAGACTGCATAACAAAAAATAGCAGCGCTTGTTTATTCTCCTGCCTTGGGGTATTTTGTCAGAAGAGATGTTAAACACTAACATGAAACAGTATAAGGTTGCAAGCCATCTCATGGCACTAATGAACCTGATTAGCCCTGTTGACATCTTACAAAAAAACAAAAGAAAAGAAACTGCATGCATTTCAGTGCCCTGCTTCATGACTTCTGTCAAGTTACCACCCACTTCCCACTCATGTTATAAAAGAGAAGTGAAAACCCTTTTCAGTTCCATGTAATGCCTAAGGTCACTCCACAATAACTAACTAACTAAATAAATAAATAAGTAAAACCCTTCTGTGGGGCTTATCTCGCAAATTTGCTCTCTTAGTGCGTCCAGAATAATAGAGTTCAGAGAGGAGATTTCATTGCCTGTCAAATAACACGACTGCAACACAAAGGCCGTTTAGCAGGGGCAGTGCTTAAACTGGTCATGCCCGCTGTGAAGATCATACAATATTAACAGAAGAATGGGAACGGTTACATGCCAGAGTTAAGCCAGCAAATCCACTTAGGCCTCCCTCCCTATCCCCTCTCGAATCTCCAGGATCAAATAGCGAAAAATGGCAGTCTGGGCCCTCTTCTCTACTAGCCAAAGAAAATGCAGTGATAGGGCCAACAAATGAGGTAGTTTTCACATGACCCAGCTCAGTTGTGCCTGTTTGTGTAACACACTTTCTTTAAAAGGGACAGGTAGATGCTCGGGTTGCAAAATGACCAGGTTAAAGTAACCGGATAACATTGATGCCTGTGCAACTTTTGCCTGTGCAACTTTTGGCACAGTATTACAGCCAACCACAAAACCAGTTTCATGAATGATCACGAAAGCTTGCCTACAACAACATTGCCCAACATCAATAGGAATGTATCAGAACTACAGGCAACACTGCCCAGCAACATTTCTCAAAGAGTTACCGTGTATATCATCATCCTCAGTCAACTGTGATAGTAAATTCAATATAGTTGACATCAAAGAGCAGGCTTAGGGATGACTGAATAAATTGAGAGAATTAATTATTTCATGAGTAACTAAATTTATAGGTTTTCCATTCCATTTTTATATATATATTGCATAATCAGTTCAGTTTAGTTCAGAAAGCTTTATTTGTCCCAACACTGGGCAATTCAGTTTCACAGTACCTGGTCTCAATAGATAAATAGGATAAATAAAAGTAAAAAACTAAAATATCATAAATAAGAAAGGCAGACAAAACACTTTTCAGCAGTCATACAAACACTCACATTCAACCCACATCACATCCTGTCCTGTCAGTGGTATACAGCACCTTGGAGCACCAGGCCTAACTGGTGAGCTCCATACCTACTCTTGACTTTTATTGTTTAAAAACCTGATGGTTGCCGGGATAAAAGAGTGAGAGTACCTCGTTGTTTTTGTTCTGACTGAATGATAGCGCCTTCCTACAGTAATTGCATCTTGCATTGTTAACATTTCAAACGGGCAATGGCAGAGGCCTGTTAGTACATAGACTACAGGCTTCTCCCCTCTGCTGTTCCGTACAGCTGAGGGACAGAGAAATGCCAGAGGCACTTTGCAGGTACAGCACTGCACTAATGAGACATGTCTGACCTTAACTGCTGATGATTTGACATGAGACCTCCAGCACAGAGGTCTGAAAGGGAAGTAAAGTGTACTGCGCACAGGGCTGAGATATGTGTACAGTACAGAGTGCCTCTATTCTATAGGCACTCAGCAGCCTGTGGTATATTGTCAGTGAAAGGACATAGCAAACAAACAAGCACATAGTCTTTTGTGAAATGGAAAGCAGTGCAAAGAGACCAAGTTAATGTATAGACTGTATACATATTTGTGGGAGCGTCAGATTGCATTAGAGTTAACCATAGGCTAGCTATACAACCAAAGATACTTTAGAACTGTCTCTGCTACAACTAGATAAAACAGAGATCTGGTATTATTTTGTACATCCTTGCATGAGATCAGCTGCAAAAAGTGAACTATGTATCTGGGCTCTGGGGGGCTAATAATGTACTGTACATGTTTACTGTGTACAGTACACCGACAGTATCATTCAGAGCCGAAATAGTGTAAAAAGGTAATTCTATAGGCCATGATATTCGCTTTACATACGCACAGTAAATAAAAGCAAAGAGTGCTGGTAGATATAGGCCTACATAGTAATTTAAATAACATGTAACTTACAAAAGAAGTTTAACAAATCAGTGGACTAAAGCCATTGTTGATGTTCTCCAAACTGTGTTTGTTAGATGTACAGGAGGACTACGGACTACTACTGTATGTTCAGAATTCTCTTGATCTTTTCTAAGTGAATCAAAGGCATGCTGTACTGAAAGGGGAATGCTGGCATGTCCCAACCATCATTCCAGGTAGTAGTGGTGGTCATACAGGTGGTAGTGGTGGCCGAGTACTACAGTGTAGACCATTTCAGGTTCAAATTCCATAGCTGGACAAAACAATGCTTGAACATTCTCTCTTGGTCCCCAACTACTTCCTGTTACATTAACATAACCTATGGAATGTTAAACAGGAAGTCCTGGGGGACCAGCTATGGAACTAGAACCTGAAATGGGACGTGCCAGAGTTACCCTTTAAGTTGAAATCTCCCTTGTGAGCTAAAATGTACAAGAGCAATAATGGCATATTTTGAAAATGAGACAAAAATGTCATTTGTACCTCATGGGAACATGGTGTAATATACTCTCACACAGTTTGGTCAATAGTAATTGCCCCAATTATTGATTGAGCTTGTGACATTTACTGTAAGAAATAGCAAACAAAAGGAAATCATTTGAGGACTATAACAGGCATACCCACACCGATTTGCCGTTAATTGCTTTGTTTGTGAAAACAAATGGCTTGGTGCGCAGGAAAAAACATCACACAGGTAGGCCCACTAGGTGAACCTGTGGCCCTGCGATTTGTGTTAGTATTCTTCTCACACTTCCGTTGCTCATAATCTATCTGCATTCGATAATGAGACAACAAAAGGGCCAGATGGTTCGCCAAACACAATTAACCTAGAGCGGGATCCATCACATGCAGAGAAACATACCCCACCCACAAGGTGCCTGTGTCATGGGAGCATGCCACCACTGCCTTCTCCCTACCGATAGGAATACTGATAGCGAGGCTTCAGGAAAGTGCCATTGAAGACCTTTTGCATTTAGACTTGGAATATGCATCTACGGTATATAAAACACTAGTCATGGCACTTGTAGTTCATAGAATGAGAGTTTAAGTGAAGTGTCCAGGCAGAGTCGTTGTATAGTACATGAAATGGAGCTCCGAAAAATGGACATAGCTTTGAGAGAACTGTAGAAATGTAAAAAAAAAAAAAAAAGTACAATTTGATACATACAGATGCATTTGATACATATTGATGTATTTGCCATGCCTTTCCAGTGCTATGAATAGCGGACTACACTTGGAGACGTAACAGGATTTGACAAGAACCAGTGAAGAGTGATTTTTTTCGTTTCCCTCTCTTTGTGCCCCTGATTTCCCTCACCAGATTTTCTCTGTCTTCTTTCGTGCTCTCTAAGAGGCTTGATTAATTCATGAACACAAAACCAAGAACCCAAATACAAATGGAAAGCGAGAGAGGAGAAGAGGGAGGGAGAGAAAGATAGAGCAAGTAAAAAAGAAAGGATCCAAGAGAGGAGAGATGAGAGCGGGAGCAGAGACAGAAGGAGGGATGCTGAGCGAGGGATAGAGATGAGAGATAGATGGAAAGAAAGAGATATGGCTATGGGCTTTGGCAGCTGACATGGGATATTGTAAGAGCATCTAACCAAAGCCTCTAATCTGGGAGGAAAGCTCCTGACTCCCCTCATCCTTTGTCCTCCACTCACCCTGTCACCCCTATCTAAACTCCACTCAGTCTGAACCAAACCCAACAGCATGGCCACAGCACCAGCACCAGCCCTGGATCTGCACAGCCAGCTTTCCAGAGATACCAGAGAGAACGCTACCGTCGATTAATGACCTACAGTATAGAGCAGTTGTTGCCAAAGTTTCTACTGCTGTGTAACTCCTCCTGCACCATAGACAGCTTTCTATAGCAATGTTTCTGCATAGTTATTACTGCATGAACTAAATGTGAACACACACACACACACACACACACAGTACGCACACACAATGTACTGGCAATTGTGTTGTATTGTTGATAATTTGTGTAAGATCTTTTTTTCTGTGTATAGTCTGTTCTCTACATCCAAGTACCTCCAGGGGTACTCATGTCCTGGTTTGACAACCAATGACATAAATAATAATTGAGTTATCATTAACAATAATTAATGATATTTGGAAATGTATTATGTTACTTTCTCTTTGTTTTTACCGTTGTCATTATTTGTAAAATAATTCTTGTATTGATTTTTTCATCATTCCATATAAAGCTAAATGGCACCCAGTAATTGCGGCAGTAAGGCCGTGTGTTGTCAGACAGACCCTGAAATACTGATCAATGGCACCTCATCACTAAGGAGCAGCACTGGTGAACCTTTTGCACGTCCCCACACACACTTGCATATGCATATCATTTCAACCTGTATCAGTATAAACAGGCCCTGCTGCATAATGGCACTTCAAACGGCCGAGCACAAAAAAAAAGCGCCTATGATCCTTAGTCAAATGAGCTCTCGAGGCTGAAGTTTCTCACCGGCTCATTAAAATAATGCGCAATAATCCTGCGAACGGGGAAGCGTGGGTGGGAGGGAAGATGGCTGAGCTCTAAACATTTAATCAATTTCATAGGCGCTTTGTTTGTTTTTCCTCCTTCGCTGTAGGTTCCACAGGCGTGGGGGACTCTGGAGAACGGACGTCTGGCATGAGTCAATTCCCTCCAAATAATTTGAGTCCTCTGGTGGACCCCAGTCGAATTGGGCAGAATCCAATTTAAGAAGTGGGAGACCCACTTGAGACGCCTCAGTTTGACTTTGATCAAAGAGCACTGCAGACCCTCGGGTAAGTGCAATATTCCAGAAAAGAGTGGAGAGAGAGATAGAGAGAGAGAGAGGGAGGGAGAGAGAGAAAAAGAGATGTATGTAAAATGAATGAAAACATGGAAGGAAAAGATGAAGGGAGATAGAGAGAAAGAGAGACGGAAAGAGGGGGGTAGGAGGAACTGCAATAAAGAGGCAGAATGAGAGATGAAGTGACACAATAGAAGCGATGAGCTACTGTGTGTGGGCCCGACGGAGACGCGGCAGAAGCCAAATAGAGGTCAGCTGGGACTTATAACTATAAGCCCAAAAAAACTCATTTCATATTTGGAGAAAAATTAACCTGTTTCAAAAATACATATTCCCTCATCTACAATATCCATCCCCTCTCCTGCAGAGGAGTTTCTTTTTCAAAGTCAGAGCACCTGACTAAGATGCTATCCACTAAAGCTCACCTCAGTCAAGTCTGGACAGAACAATGCTGAGGATTACAAACTCTAATTGGTGCCAATAGGTCATCTACTTCAGTGTGTTTAAATTTGCATATTAATGCAGGAATGGCTATCTTGGAGAAGATTACATCTCGTTTTCTTAGGGGAAAAAAAGAAACTGTCAACAAGAAATAAGTTGGAAACGTGATGTCACATAACTACATGAACAGAGTTATTTGAACTCGTAATTGTGTGCAATTTTTTGAGAAGGGGCAAACATTTTCAACAAGCTTTTGATGAGCTGCCGAATTTGAATGATTTGGTGCAAACATTTCATTTCAACAGTAACACACCCCCAGACTGTTTGAGAGCGCTCACAAAGGCCTGGCGCAAATTCAAGACAAAAAGAAAAGTATTTTGAAATGTTCATATAGGTTAGCAAATTTTACTGCCCTTTTGAACTTTTTTAATGCATCCTACGTTTTTGGTTTGCCTCTGACTTACAGAATTCACTGAATTTATTGAAATGAAACATGCATTGAAATGTTTTTGTTAACTATTGCTCCTTCCTTGAGCTGGCCCTGATGCTAATTGCCTGAGAAGAAGGAGCCTTATTTGGGTTTTCTGAGGTTAGGAGAGGTGGGAACATGCAGTCTCTCATTAAGTCTTTCTTAGTTCACACCTCACCACACCTCATCAGCTAAACTGAAGAACATGTACTACCACCTACAGGCAACTGTGGCAAAACTGTGACAAACAGCACAGCACAGCACACCACATTGTCTCTCTCCCTCCCTCCATCTCTCTCTGTCTCTCTCTCTATGAATTATCTGCAGTAGGCTCATCACGCATGCAGACAGGCCTACTAAAATTACATTGCAAAAGTTTTCATTAGTAACCAAAAGATATTGTGTAAGTTTAAGTTGAGTTTGACTAACAATAAATTTACTGTAATTCTATCAGCGACAATTAGCCGTGGAATTTACAGAATTTCCTATGTGCCTCAAGTGTCCCGTTTGGGCCATGAAGCTGCAAAAGTCTAAAATATAGCGTATTGAAATATCCAGTGTTTTATAGCCATCTTCCAGCCTTGGCTTAGATCTAGCTGTGTCCTTTGGCGACCAGTCACTGTTAGTGATATTGAGAAGCACTCTCTCACACACACACACACACACACACACACACACACACACACACTCCTGCCTACTCTTAGCCTGTAGATACCTAGTTGTGTCAAACCCATATTATGAAGTCTGTCCTTACGTCACCCCTGGCGATGTTTACACGGAGACGAGAGGTGAGGTCCTGCCACCCGACATCAGCAAATGCATTATGCATTTGTCTGTCAGCTTGGAACATGGAGCAGCCAGCCATGCAGCCAGCAGCTGACGAAGGCTGGACCAACAGATCAGCGTTGCACTGTGATCATTACAGTAGGGTGTTTTTGTTTGTTTGTTCATTTGATTTTATAGCACACTATGCACGACTCAACACAACCCAACATTCACTGCGTAACGTTCACTGTTGTGGTCAAATTCATGTTCTTGGCATTTGAATACTAGAGCATGTTTGAACAATAATCACCCTCATTATACCAGAAATAGAGAACAAATATCTGACAGGTGGCTACAGCATTACTGAAGACAGCATCTTTGCCGTGTGTGTGTGTGTGTGTGTGTGTGTGTGTGTGTGTGTGTGTGTGTGAAATCATTTGATTTGCGGCAGGTTTGCATCCAACTGTCAAATGAAATCTAAGCAAGTAATTAGAGGACGGAGGAAAGACAGAAAGTCATGATGAGCACTCAGTTTGATTTTATTTTGCATTTCACATATTTACACACCAAATCTGTTCCCAGGCAATTTGTCCAGTTTATTCCTCTTGGCTTAGTCAAATGACTTGGCACATCATGAACATTTATTTTTTTTATTTTCCATTTTTATTTAGCCACAAAAATTGAATAATTTTGACACTTTCAAATAGTATCTTTAAAAGGTCTGAATGTGTTGTTGATGATGAAGAGGATGATGAATAATGAAGAGGAGAAGGTGGACAACAAGGATGAGGAGATTTGGAGAATGATGATAATGAAGACGACTATGATGATGATGATGATGATGCCTGTACAAGTTATGATTATTTTTTTTAATCTTAATAAGCCACCCATGATAAAGACACAGCTCATGCAGTTGCCGATATGGGGCTTGTTTTGGATTCACCTTTTTTTTCCCCAGCCATCTTATTAATACCATAATTAATGTTAAGAGTCATGGGCTGATTAAAAAGGACTGGGTCATTAAGTCAGTAGCTGAAATCTTGCTTCATTTAGCCCCAGTAAATCAGTGGCCTTCTCATGCTGCAGAAAACTATGCCCAGGGGATGGCACAGGGCAGAGTCAGGCCCTGAGCTGCACTTCATGCTAACATTCTTGAGATTTCAGGAGGACTCTGACTCTGATCCCCTGTTCATAAAATGTAGCTGCAACACTAAAGGAGTTTTGATGGATTGTGGGTAATCAATAAAGTGTAAAGTGAATGGCTGTCAAGCAACTAATAATGTATTTCATTTGATTCTAAAATGTGCATGTACTGTAGCCTATGTGAATTGTGACAGTGCTACAGAAAACAATGTGATGGATCATAAACCTAACAATAAACTTTGAGCTATGGGTGGTATGAGACTCCATGCAGAGTTGAAAAAAAGTCCTACTGTCACATTGTCCCAGTCTGAATGCACCCTGATGGGTAATGTTCTTCCTTGGAGTGCAGCACTCTGTCAAGATATGGGAGTATCTGAAAGTCAAAATTGTGTTTGCCTGTAACACATCAGCACTAGTCGCCCCATCAAGAGTGCCATCAAGGCAAATCTGAATCATATCTCATTTACGACCATCTGACATCTCATCTTCCTCCACCAGACAGACCTCAATGTAACAAACTGTCTAAAGAAGATTTTTTTTCTCTTTCTCTCTCTCTCTCTCTCTCTCTCTCTCTCAAATACTCTCTACAGTAGCTATGTCCCGATACTAGCTGGATTCAAGTACACCAGACTATAGATTACAACACACACACACACACACACACACACACACACATACACACACACAGATTATTTATAGAAAGCTCCTCTATTCAAGTACTTATAGACTCTAATCGTGAAACCAATAGACAGGCATCCCCACAAGGATGTGCTGGACTGTATTTTAACAAATGGCCACTGTGAGGACTTCACTGACCGCTGTCTTGACTTCATCTGCCATGATCAGAGGGAGGCGTGTGGCAGGTCCATGATCAAAGCCTCCAGTAGGTGGGGAAGTGGAGTTGAAACAGTGAGTGACTCCATCACAAGGTACAAGATGGAGATCCAGGTGTCATTCACTTCCCATAAGCCAACACTTCAGAACTCTCGGTGTGATAGGACTGTCAAAGTAAGTGGAGCTACAGTACTTTGACATGCATTGCTTTTGAACTCAAATGGAGGGTGTCCATCTCAAAAGCATTACCGGGCAAATCTGCTGAACATCAACAGTGAAACTTCAAAGAGGTGTTAGTAATTGGCAGATACAGTATCTTCCTTCTGTAGAAATGAAATGAACGATAAAGCTGTGGAAATCCTCTATGGACATTTAAATCCAATTCACGTGTCAAAACGCCCTTTGGCTGATGTAACTTAAAAAGGGGAAAAATGTTGTTTTGATCTATTGACTCATTAAAGCACTGTGGGGTCACCATAGGCACGTGTGTGAAATCACAAGGCTCCCCAAGGTCCTGCTCAAATATCCAATAAAGTAGACAAGACATCAATAAAGACTTCAATGCCTCTCATCAAAACCAGCGCTGCCCACCCCCCCCCCCCCCCCTTTCTGGCCCAGGGCCCATTCTTAAATACCACAGCATCCTCTGTCAAAGAGGATCAACTCTGTAAGGCAACAAGACCAGACAACAGGTCCCTTGGGTTGGTTCAAAGTCCAGGGCAACTGTCTCACATGCCTAATGGTTGATTGCGTAAACGAATATGTAAAATGCTACAATTATAATCAACTTTGGTTTCTTTGCATGTTTCAATGTAGTCATTTATGAACATGTAATTTGATTATTAATCACATAATCATACAGAAAGTTGATTTATGAAAATGATTAATGATTTATCATCACTGAGGTAGCAGTGAATTAGTAGTTAAAGCGTAGGTTCGGACCTGTTTTTACTAAAGCGCGATGAACTTTCAAGTCCATGGACATACTCCACCCGAAG
>JASCQY010126333.1:0-13846 GCA_030264315.1 Sardinella tawilis
AAATTTCAGCCATGGTCTCCAGGCTGCCGTGCAGTTCGGAACGAGTGCGCAAGGCAGCATGGGTATTCCCAGGCTAATGCATGATACAAAGATGCGAAAAATTACTATAGAATCATATGAGAAAATATTTTGCCCTGTCCATCACTGGATTCATATGTATTGGTGGCCAGGGTGTGTGCATATTTGTGTGTGTATATGAATGAGTCACTGGACTATCTGTAGGTCTTGACGTATAAATTTGTGGCTCAATCTCAACTCTGTGTAGATCTACAGTAGGTACGCTGTGTTTTGTATGTGTGCATGTGTGTGAGAAAGAAAGACTAACTGGACCAAGTCTTGATGCAGAGGTGTGTGTGTGTGTGTGCGAGAGACTCACTGGATTCTGTGTAGGTCTTGGTGGGTGGCGCCTGCAGGACAGCGGGTCGGAGGACACTGCGTTGCTGCTCCTTGGGCTTCTGGCTGGGCACGCCTGGAAAAGAACCTGCTAATGGATTGGATCTGAAGCTGAATGCCCCACAGTGCTGAGCTAAACGCTCAAGCCTGCCCCCAACACCCGTAAACAAAACAATCAACCCTCTACCCCGACAAGCACAAACACACAAGACATCAAGCCCACCCACAGTCTCTCCCTCTCGCTCACACAGGCTCTAACACACACACACACACGAACGAGAGAATGACATACACAGGCAATATAACCCGTTTCTCCCCATCCCAAACGTGCACTAAGCTTAAAACCGGTCTGGGAAAAATGCCATCTGATTTAACAGCACGGCAAAAACAACATAAGGCTAAACTCCTTTGCCTGAAACCAGATCCCTCGTAACATCGTAGACTTTTCGCAGAGTCCAACTCCCGACACACACACACACACACACACACACACACACACAGAGCATGGGTAAGCCTGGCCCATGGATGAGCACTCTTACCTGCACTGGGCGCCTGGCCGTGGATGAGTGTCGGAGGCTTCAGCCGAAATCCCACCGGCTTCTCCTCTGTGGAGAGAAATGAGAGCAGATGAGTCCAGCGGCTAAAACCCAGTGAAAGACAAGAAAGGTGGGGAGAAGAACCAAACAACAACAACAAAAACAGGGCACAGGCTTACAAAGGTGGAGGGGAGGAGGGAAAGAAGGATTGAAGGAGGACTGACAAAGAATTGATATTCACTCCTCGTCTCTGCTCCATCTAGCAAAAGCAAAACCGACCCCTTCATTCAAGTGCCTACATTCAAGTAACCGTTATGTAAGTGTGTAGATGTAATGTCATTAGTTGCTGTTGACTAAAGTTGTTGTTGTTTTTACATTAACTGTTCGTGCATATGATTAAACTGCAACACAGACAGGGATTTAAACGAATAAAACAAAGTTTTAAGTAGCGTTTGTTATTATTCTGCGGTTCCAGTTTTCCGGGGAAGGTCTTGGAAACGCATCTCACCGTAATGATTCTGTGGCTAAAACCAAGGAAATCTCTGCCTCATCTCTCTTTGCCACTACTAAGAGCTGGGAGCTCACAGTAAACAACCAGAGAATGAGTTCTGTATGTGGGGCTGGCCTGCTGGAAAAGCTAGTGGCTACAAACAAACGCATCATCAACACTATGCTAGTGGAAAGGAGGCCGAGTAAAAGTTCTCCCACCAAACCAGACCAGCTAACCACAGGTGGCAGGTTAAGATTTAGGAAACCAAGCCAAAAAAGATGGCTGTCTGGCTGTGGTTGGAGCTGAAGAAGAATGTCTGTGTGCAAGGCACATGTGTCAGCCTCCTCTTGCGATTTAAGTGCTTTATCTGGCATGGTTCAATACCGCTGCTTATTTTGTACTGCTCAGTCATCATAACATACTTGGGTGGGCTTCTGGAATATGAGCAAAAAAAAAAAAAACACGGCTCATACTACTCAAAATGATTTTCTCTCGCATGCACAAGGTCACAATTCAGTTCGATTCATAATTTGATTCAATATCGACTCGAGTAATTTTTCTTAATTTTTAGTACATGGCAATAACAAACAAACAAGTAGGGTACATAAATATTACTTTGTGGCTTAATGTGACATGGCCCTTTCAAAACTGATGAATAATAATAATAATAAAAACACGGGTGGAGCTGAAGGCCTAGTGCTTGTTGGGCAGTGAGAAAAGCCGCACCAACAGAAGTAGGACCAAATAACAGAGAGCGCAGCAAACTTTGGAAATGTTGGTCATTTAGCCTAACAACGCTGCAACTCCTTGAACTGAAATAGCATCTTGCATTAGCACCGTCAGGTGAAACAGATAGAGATACTTTATTGATCCCGAAGGAAAGACGTTAATGTTCAGCATCCGATTATGAGGATCACACTGTCAAATTGAACAGGAATTGCTCCTAACATGCATTGTCATTTCCTACACTGAAGCAAACTGCACAAGTGAACGCCTTTGGTTGCATTTCATTTCAACAGAGAAACACTACTTGAATATTGTAATTAACGGTCAGGCTACTCTTCTTGCAACTAAACAATCCTTTTTGCTCATCACCGATTCAACAACATCAAACTCATCATGACTGAAGCAGCCTCATTTCCCACTGGAGCCCTAATGAAACAAGACACTAAATAAAGAAATTCTGCCTGAAGCAAAAATAATTCCACATGGAAGAACAACAAATGTTACTGGACAGCAATGACATACCACACCAAACACCACTGTTAACACTTAACTAATAAAGTCTGAACATCAACTCAAACATGGCACTGAGTGCAGTCATCCTGGCCTTTAACATT
The DNA here is from genome assembly GCA_030264315.1 of Sardinella tawilis. Taxonomy (NCBI): domain Eukaryota; kingdom Metazoa; phylum Chordata; class Actinopteri; order Clupeiformes; family Clupeidae; genus Sardinella; species Sardinella tawilis. The sequence goes on from JASCQY010126333.1 coordinate 2,760, forward strand.
GCATACCACCACACAAGCACACACACACGCAGATCCCTCTATTAACAGTTGCTTACTTCTTTACGATAATCTAGCATGACCGGATTAACGAGGCCAGTGGACCTGAAAACCTAATCTAGTCTCCGCACAGGCATAATTATTCACTTTTAGGTCATAGGTGTGTAGGCCATTGCAGCAAATCACTAAACATAAAAACATTGTGAATGCCGAGGAATTATAAAATCAAACTTCAGGATATTATAAACAAACAAAAAGAAGGCTACTTTTAAGTAGGGACACGAGTCACATTAAGACATTTCATGAACAGTTTAACAGACAAACGCATCCTACACATGTCCAAGAATTGTTTCTTTTCATATACAATATACAATGCAAAGCGCTTTCCTGAGACAGCCCTCCAGTAAATGAAGCAGGAAGAGCACGGCTGACCACTTCCAAGAGCCCCCTCCCCTGCCCTCAGACCTGAAAACCTCCTTCTGCACATTCCTTTCAGCTTGGACTGCTTAGCTCCACGCTAGCCTATTTTCTGCCTCCTCTCTGGCCGACGGCCGTGCTCTGATCTGCCCCTCTGCACAGCGCTGCACTGCGCCCCACTCCACACCACTTCACTCCACTCCACTCCGCCTGCCTGCCTGCCACTTCCCTTTGTCTCGGAAGGTGCCGGAAATAGACATGCACACGAGACACTCAGGGCAGTTTCACATCTTTTCTCCTTCTAGCCTGTCTCGCTCCTGCTCTCTCTTCCTCTCAGCACTAACCGAGGCAGTCACCATGGTTACCCCTGAGTGCGCCTGCCTGACCCAGTATGAATGTGGTTCCTCATTATAGTAGGCAAAAACACTTCTGATTGCAGCCTGGCAGACAAACAGGCACTGGTTAGCCGTGCTGTACATGGCCAAACCCTTGTGCCAACTGACACAGACACACACAAAGACACAGTCTTAACCAAAATAACAAAAAATAAATAAGTCAGTCCTTAGTGTCTCTTTGCTATGCAGTTGCTACTGCACCACAGGGACAGCACGAGCTTCCAGCACACCACCCAAGTGATTCATTTATACACCAAGAGGAGCCCTTAGAGCATCCTCTCCGTTTATACTGTGTGTGTGTGTGTGTGTGTGTGTGTGTGTGCTTGTGTGTGTGAGAGAGAGAGAAAGATCACTTCACCTGGTTCTGAGTCCGAGTTCCCTGTAGGGGACTGGCAGAAACTTGAGGGCATGAACACATTATTCTTTGAAACTGCAGAGGGAAGAGACAAAGACGGCAAAAAAAAAGGAGAGAATAGATGGAAGAGAGAGGAGAGCAGAAGACAAGGGAGGGAGAGAGGGAGCGAGAAGAGAAGAACAGAGGAAACATACAGAAGGGGACAGTGAAAAAAGAGGGGGAAAGAGAGACATGGAGCATACAGGTCAATGCCTTCAATTGACAAATGGAGAAAAATTCACACGATAATGTTATCAGATGTTATGGAATTTACGGAACAAACAAACACAGACCAAAATACAGATTAAAGTCTGATGTCTGTAAGAGTGAAAATAAGGGCTTGCACTAAAATAAGCGCTTAGGCTTTCGGCATATCTGATTCATCACTCTTCCAATACACAGTACATCAAATCTATGAAATGCCTCCCCTTGATTTAGTCCACAGACAAGATTCAGCACCATTTCGTAAATAAATTGATAAATAAAACCATGAAGCATGAATAAACTCTTACACCACTGACAAGTGAGTCAGGCAACTCAATACTGTGTCAGCATTTCAAAGAGGTCTTGAATCAAATCACAATGATTTCGTGTGTACTGATTATACTGCTGCAAAATGCTAGCCTGGCATCCGTTTCCCAAAAGCATAGTTGCTAACCAGTTAGCAACCATGTTGGTTGGCAATGGGAAATTGCATTGGAACCAACATAGTAACTTACACAGTTAGCAACTATGCTTTTGGGAAACGGACCCCTGGTTCTCACACATGCTGATCTGCTATGCATTTCAGTATGGCCAATTGTCACTTCCAACTTCCATGAGGCAGCAAAAAATGGGTGCTTCAACATTTAAGCGGACTTAGCAACAGGCTTCCTTTTTTCAAACCCGGAAGCTGAAAACAGCTCTAAAACAGTTCCACTTATCAGTAAAATAATAAAAAAAATGGGCAATGCCTGATTCCTTTAAGCAAGTTTACAGCGCCAACATATTTTTGAATGCTGCACAAAGCCACATCATTGCCCTAAACTCAGAAATACACTAAGGCTACAGTTTACACGCAACCTAAATACATCTCCTTCAAAGTCTGTGCAAAGAGTTCACATCTGCCTAGGCGCATGCTCGTTTGACCTCCAAGACCTACGACAGGGTTGCTGCCCACCTGAGTTAGATGGAGGAAACTGTGTTAGAGAAGAAGTTCTCTCCCTCTTCACTGGAGGACAGTAGTCACTCTCCTCCCTTTCTGAATCTGAAACATGAAAGTGGTTTCAAGCATTAATGGTGAGAGAGAGAGAGAGAGAAAGAGAGAAAGAGAGAGAGAGAGAGAGAGAGAGAGAGAGAATAGTGAGTACAATAGTATACACTCAAACTGCCATTTTACTCCAAAAGAGGCAGGGTTCAAACAGTCCACTCCTTTTCAATGAGGGATACTGAGAGGGGTCAGTCATCACTCTCTGAATAAGCCATAAGTGAAGCACACACGACCCTGGCGTTGGAAGTCTGAGTGTCGGCCAGGGCCATCTCTGTGCCAAATTTGAGAGGTTTGGGAAGCACGACATCAGCTGGCTGGTTTGTGGCCAATTCATCATGTTGAATCGCCCGCAAACAAGCTGGGAGACGTCAGTAATGGGGATCACTCTCATTGTCATTGCACTCGCCTCCGAGGGAGACTCACAGTTTTGTCATGTCCCTCACAGAGAGATCAGTTGTAAATGGCCAAAGCACATGCACCGTGAGTGCATTGTGTATTAGTGTGAAAAACGCTCATATTATCCGTAGACAACCTTCACAGCGCTGATGCGAGATCAAATGCAAAATCATTTTCAATGAGCAATGCAGGGCATCTGTCCGTAAATCAACAAGCAGGGGCCTGAAAGTTCTGTCTTTGCTCTCATGGATTTAATCTGTATGGCGTATGCAAAGATATGAAACAGATAACCGTATAGATTACCGGCAAGACCCGAGTCATTGGATGGCACCGTCTTGACTACTTGTACTGCCTTCATCTTCTGAAAGCTTGTTCATAAAGAGCTATACGGTTATTTGGCGCAATGTATCCAGCAGTGTCATGCTCATTGGATCTTCATGCCGTGTTTAAGTGAAATATGTCTGGCGGTGCATTGTGCATGATATTAGGGGAGGAATCAAATCACAGGGCTACAGGTTAGTCAAGGCCGAATGCATGTAAATAATCAATGCATTTCCCCAGCCAGGAACAATAATAATAATAATAATCATCTATATTGTTTTTGGAAATTTCGTTTATACCTTTAACCACATCATGAATTAGTGATTGCACCCACAGCACAGCACACAGTGAACATACAGTGAGGTGCAGCACACACCAACATCGTGTAATTGGCTGCCTGCTAATATGTTGATGACTGTGATAGCTTACGTTTACATACAGGCTATGGCCTATATTGGTTAAAGCACTATTCTTTGCTTGGGCTCTGGTATAAAATGAGATTGAAGCTGGATATTTATGTCACACACCACATGCTGTAGAGTCGCCAGCACATGCTGCTACTGAATGCAGAAGTTATCTTAGACAGTAGCCTACATATTCAAAGATGGTTTGTTTACAGATACATAGTGGATTTTTGATATTATTTTTCCTATAGTCAGCCATACAACTCGTTAACCATCAGAGTAGGGCAAGTTCTCAAGTTACGCAGGAAACTCAAGAAGACAGTTGAGGACAGATGCGTCTTGGTCAGTCTTCTGGTGTGCCTATAAATGAACACCTCAATGTATCTACATCAAAAATATGCGCACACACACACACTCACCCTCTCCGTCTTCAGCGCTCGAGCCATCAGCCGATCGCTATGAGAGGAGACACAAGAATCGAACAAGTCGGTAAGACTTAAAAAAACGTTAAAACTAAACATTCAGCTAGCTCTACAAACATATAAGTTCTCAGTTCTCAGGAGGACACTCACCTTCTGTGCTTTGTCTTTCTGAAAGACAAACACTGGAGGGGCTATAGCTGGCTTCTCTATTTAGAGGAAACAAAATGCCATATTAGTGAAATAACAAATCAGGCTATAATATACAGGTATGAAGAACACCATGGAGAATCCAACAATCTTTTACTAGTGGAATACTGTTTTATTTAAACATCCCACACTCACCCTCTCCGTCTTCAGCGCCCGATCCATCAGTCGATCGCTGCAAGAGGAGACACAGGAATTGAACGTTTAAATTGAAAATACCACTCTACAAATGCTGCTCAATAACTACGTTCTCAGTGAAAGGAGGACAGGGCTGACTCACCTTCTGTGCTTTATCTTTCTGAAAGACAAACACTGGAGCGGCTATAGCTGGCTTTTCTATTTGGGAGACAAAATGCCAAATTAGTGAAATAGGCTATAATCTATATGTGCTTAATTACACTATAATACAGATATGTGAATTAGCCTATGATACATATGTACATGAAGACAAACCATGGAGAATCCTACAATCTTATACTGCTGTAATATTGTTTCATGTAAACATCCCCACACACACCACCACAGGTGTTTCATACCGATGTTCTTATGAAACAAGATGCGCATAAGTGTCAACAGATGATGAGGTCTTGCTCAAAACGGAGTATGCTGCAATTTCAAAAACGGGAAACACAACCACTGCAGAAACCTCTTTCTAATTTGGAAGCTGATGAGTAAAATAAACTAGGTCAAAAGATAGACACTTGTCAATTTAAGCACACGTACTAAACTCTTCTTCATACATGACTAAATGGATATGCATGCATGCAGATAGATTATAGTACTTGCCAAATAGTTTACTACTGAACAGCATTCACAATGCTACACTAACAAAATTGATCCACTAACTCTGACCACTGCACTGGTGAAAATAATAGGCCTCAAGTGGAAAACAGGACGATGCAAGACATCACACAGAATGGGGCAACATCCTGGGAGTCAAAAACAACTCAGAACATTTGTCCAGGGATTGTAATGGGCAAGATTTTACCCCTTTGAAACTAAACTGAGACTAGACCAGACTTGACTTCTGCTGCTGTGGGGAAACGTCGGCAGGTGTCATACATAATAAGAAAGGAAGGCACTGTGCTGGCCCTTTGTCCCACCCCATAGAAATGAAGAGTCCACCCCTTGAGAAATATTCATATTATTGTATATTCAGACAAACAGGACAGGATTAGAAACTGTTGCTAGGTTTGGGTTTGGAGACTTGATTTGCGAGTTAAGGTACATTGAAATGGTAGGCATCGCTAACTAGACAGCATTTGACAAAGTCAACTGTTCTTTTTTAAAAGAGATTTTAAAACCTGTTAAAAGGATGAGCCGTCTCTTCAAGGGAGAAACAGCAGTGTAAAAAGGGATGCATACAGCTGGTTGGGTGGGCGTATCCGACCTGGCTATCGGACTGCTGGAGGTTACGAGCTAACTAGCAATCAATGTTTGGGCAGATATACTTGAACAACTGGAAATTCTTCATCAAATATTCTATTAACAATCCAACGTTAAAGAGACAAGAGTAATTAATTAAATGTAAGGGACAGGCTGTTAAAATTAGTATTGCCAAATAATTATTTGGCGTCATGCTAACTAGCAGGCCAAGATGAGACAGACAAGTTGTGTGTCTGTCAAGCTGCAGAGGTAAGCGAGTTTCGCTGGTTGACAAAAATGCCCTTGATCAATGTTCTGATCTAAATAAATATTTGCATGGTTTCAGGCAAGCCACCTGCTACATGATATGGTACACTGAAGGAAAAAAACAATGATATAATGGAGTGAATCTTTTACATGTAACCTTACGTTCGCTTTTTATTTAACTGAATAGTTCACAAAATGAGAGAACTGTTTACTACACCAACCCCCAAACAACCTAATCAAGTGATGTGTGCTAAAATTAGCCCAGATTAGGACAAATATTTAGAATGTTGACCCACGGCTAGATCCATGCCTAGCTAACGCTCTTGCATGTGGTGTGCAACGGTGCCAGCAGTGTTGTATGAACCAGGCAGGTATAGCGTTAACGTTATAAATAACTTGCCAGCACAACTTTAGTTTGAAGCAAATGCATTGATGAACGTTGTCGCAAAGTTCACGCAAGCAAGTTTGATTACCTACATGTTTTAAAAACGCCAAGCATGAATGTGGGCTAACGTTAGACGTCAACGTTACTCCCTGCCAGCAAACCATGTTCACCTCTAAAAACTGCTCAATGCATTGGACGTTCAGGGGCATAATAGTGAAAACAGTTTTTGACATGAGCAACAGATGTGGGAAAACACTGTAATACGGTTTGTTGTAATGGCAAAGAATGATAGTGGTCGTTATCCAAAAGCAACCTGGTTATCCAACTGAAGAAACGTCCAGGCTTCTGGGATTCAACTAACGTTAGCTGGACATCTAACGTTAGCTAACGTTACACTGACATTTCCATTGTAGGTAAAGTTTACTGCGTTATTAGCTTGCAAACAGAGTAACTGACCAAAACCCTCTTGGAGGCAGCAAGTTGTCTCGTGTTAGTCTAGTTTTACTTGCAACCGGTGGGGTGTCACCAGGAAATTATCATTAACCGAGCAGCTTTGCCAGTCCCCGCCTAAAATCAAAGATGAAACAGGCCGGGAACATAGCTAAGTGAAGCTACGCTAGCTAATATAGCTAGTTGATCAGTGTTATTGCCCATTACCATGAACTATGCGCTAGCATAGCTAATATGTATTGGCTACCAAGTTAGCTACTGTAATAGTCGATAGCAATATAGCATCAGCTAATAAGGCAACGTTAGCTAGATAGCGTTATCATTCTAGCCATCATGTAATCCCTACGACAAATTCATACTTAAATGCCTGGCCAGACTAGTTGTATTAGCATAATATTCAAATTGAAACCTTTACAAACATGGCTCTAAAATCACTTCTTTGTTTTGTTATATCAATTCTCATTCTCAATGCTTACCTTCGTTTGCCAAGTCCGCCATTTTACTTCGTCGCGCACACCCACAAAGCAATGCGCCAGGCGAGCGTTATTAATATTAGTCCGAAACAAAGGTTATTATTAGGTTACAAGGTACGCTATATTTACCTGAAACGTAAAATAGGCCATTGTACAACCAATGCTGTGCAGTTGTATATTATTGTAGTAACTATTGCAAAATATAAGAATAATAAATGACAAAATGTAAAAAGTTTATTCTCATTTAACATATTATTATGAGAAAATTGCTTTGTCATTTCATACTTAGGAGGACTAAAATAAATTCAGAAGTTCTCTCGAACAGCACTATTTGTAAGTCCATATATAATGTTTTTAGGGTCTAAAAATGAATGTTTTTAGTGTGCTACCTTTCTACCACTAGATGGAGTGACTTACATTCAACATAAATGCAGTAGGCCTAGGCTATGAGCAAACTGTGTCACCAGGTCATTAAATAAATTGACACATGATAAACTGACACATTGACATGACGTTGACAAATGGGACTCTTTAGAATTCTTAAATCATACCAAAATAATTTTCAATTAGGTCCACATATATTCAATAAGACAAAAAAGTTATTACACAGAGACAGGGCTGACTATGAAAGTGTGTAATGGGAAAAATGAACCACTCAACCATCTGCTTGTATGATTATATTATGAGAATATGTAGCCTACTCATATACAGTATAATCAAATATACAAGCGGATGGCACATAATGTAGGCTATGATGATTACTGGTAGCCTCGAGAGTGAGTGAGACAAAAGATTGACTTCCCATTTTCAGTTACATAGCCAGAATGAAATTCACAGTTGAAGCAGCTAAGAGGCTCAACTACGAGCCTAAATTACCTAGAATGTGAAGGAACATATAGTTTAAGTAGGGCCTATAAGTAGGCCTACTGTAGGCTACTCCTTTGATCCTATGAGGGAAATTCTGTCTCATTGTACCCATCCGTGAATTAGTGGCACACACAGCACCCAGTGAACATAGCCTACAGTGAGGTGAAGCACAAACTATTCCTGAGCAGTCCTGTGGGGAATCGAACCGGCTAATTACAAGCCCAAGGCCCTTGGCCACGGCTGCCTCAATATATAGGGGTTTATAGCAAAACACCTCAACACCGTGTTGTTCAGGTATCCTCTGATGTTAGCATGCAAATCCACCTGCTAATATCATGTTCTATTATGTGTGGCCTTGGTAGGCTATTTAATACAATGACGGCCCATATGCAAAGTTAAAAAGTAGCTACCGGAAGTAGGCTAAATGAAACCTACACATAGAAGTTTTGAAGCATTAAACTATAGTGCAGTGAATGCTTTCATTTATCTTAAATGACGGGTTTAAGTACCGTTGTTTAATTGTAGCTTAAGGATGATAAACATCCATAGTTTAACTATCCCTTGATAACGCTGTTGAATGCTCGATTGGCAGTTGTGATGATGGTGATTCGGAAATGGGCTAGTCTCTACACAAATGTGGAGAGTAGATTTTGATTTTCATCAAAGGAATACACTTTCACAAGTGTGTTTGTGTGCACAAATAGAATCATGATGGAACAAATTTAAGACTGTTTTTAAAGACATTAATTATCAATTAAGTGTTGCAGGGTAGCCGACTAGTGTGTTTTATGCATACAAAGAATGCTGCTATCTAAATTACCATGGAAAGGGCATTGTAAAAGCTGCCAGGCAGACACAAGTTTTATGTCCCTGTCATAAACTTCAGGGTTAGGATTGCCATAGTTCCGTAAAATATGGATTTTTACCCCATATTTGGAAGATAAAAGACATGTTCCGTACATACGTAGCATGCTTTGTGTGGTACTTTTGACAATGAAGTCATTACAAAAACCATGACATTAATATAACAAATTAGACAACTGAAGATCTGTAAGAGGTGGCCCAGTCCCACATCTTGGCACACACTCTGATATGCTTTACTTCAGCCTGCTTTTCATGTGAACTAAATCTCTCTGTGTTTGTGCAGGCCATGCAAAACCTATACATGACTTTAAAGAAAAATCTTGGCCTATCATTTGCTGTGGCCTGAGAGTTCTATTAATTGTCTTGAAGACATTCTGTTGGACTGGGTGCAGATGACCTTGAAGTTGAGTAACCTAGTTGGTTTCACTTCTCTGCATGTGAAAAAGGCAGTGTGTGTGTGTGTGTGTGTGTGTGAAAAGCACCTTAAGAGCACTAAGAGAGCACTTGTATTTCACAATGCCTGGATGACATAGCCCCTACGGCAAAACTTCAGGTAACCTGTCTGGTTCTGCACAGGCTTTAAAATCACACAAAAAACACATCCATCAATCCAAAAAGATGAGAGACCCCTCATGAATGTTCTTGCAACAATGGCAGAGGCAATTTACTTCCTGACTTCCAAACCCCTGCCTGAAAGTGAAGATGATGCTCATTAGTCAGACAGGCAACACAATCCGGCATGATAGAGCCGCAAAACACTGAGGTCAGTGAAGATTAGCATCTCTCTAGCTAACTCTAAAAGAGTAACATAATAACATAATGACTATAAATCACACTCAGATGTTCCACACGTTTCAACACCTTTGCAGTGGAGGGTACTAATTACTGATTTGATTTTATATCTTCCAAAGTTGTTGGTCTGAATTATTATTTGTACAAAACAGTGTCAAAAAGAGAGTAATAATGAATATAGGCTAGAATTTGCATTGTTATTATAATTACATTTTTCATTATATTCGGGACACAAAAAAGGTATTAGGCGATGACAGACTTGATTTCTTGGTTGGTTGCATGCTTGGTTGACACAGATAGCAGATTCTTTAAGCCAATACAATATATTGGTTGACACTGCAGTCTCACATTTCTATCCAGCACTGTATTTTTCGTACCAAGGCCAAGAAAAAATACATACTCCAAGACATACTCCTTAAGCTTTAGTACACCAGATTTATTGAATAAAACAGCTTCAGATATCATAAACTTACATTTGCTGTTCAAGCGTGACAACATTAAAGATTTCAACATTGATAATTTTTTAAATGTCTGGTCAGTAATGAGGAACAATTGTTTAGCAAAGCACAGCTTTTATAAATCTTGGTCTCTACTGTAGGCTGTCTTGACATGGTTCTCTGGTTTGATTTTTATTGCAATGTTGTTTATTAACTCCTGGCTCCTTTGTAAGTAAGCTCCTTTGTAAGTAAGCAAGGCATTAAAGTCACCACATTTCAATTTGAAATCTGGTGACTTTAATGCCTTGCTTACTTAAAAAGCCAAAGATTGCTTTTGTTTCTAAATCGATTTTCATATTTTTATTTTACCAGGTGAGATCATTTTGAAATTTAAAGGTAAGTTTAAGTGGACATAGACAATCATGGTTATTAGTTTTGACATATATTGACAAACTCTTCTGTTGATCAGTTAAACGGCTACCCATTTAGAACGCCAATGATGGTGTGTTTACCAGCGTAGACGCACAAACATACGCAGTACCATTTGCACTGTTCATCGGTTGAGGGTTACTTCTAGTATACAGTTTTGATTTGATGTTCAGGCAGATGTGTTGACATGCCTGTGGTGCACTCATCGTGCTTTAATTGACCCATAAACAGCCAAACCTTTTCTCGTTTATTATTGTAGTCACACTTGTCAGTCGGTGACTGAATGATGCATTACTCAGAGCGGTAAAAAGAGGGGTCACGAGGCTTCAGGTGTCCCCTCAGTTTCCCTCCATATTTTTCATGACACAAAAAAGTGTTCATAGTTCTAAAGAGTGTGTTTTAATATGTTTTTTTTAAAATCATCACCATGTAATCTACCGTATATCTGGAATATCTCAGAGTAGATTTATGACCACACCTTTTTAAAGGGATACGCCGGCGCGCCCAAACCTAACATCCCAGTGGAAGCAGTGGTCGAGTACAAGGAGCTGACAAAAAA
>JASCQY010126362.1:0-13842 GCA_030264315.1 Sardinella tawilis
CGGGAGCCTTATTACCACTTCGAACATGCATTATTTTTCTATATGTGCACGGCGTGTCGTTTATTATCCCTTACTTATTCTTTGTATTGTAGGTGTTCCAGAGCCTAAGCTGATGGTGTATCCTGCTGTCGTCTATGAGATGGACAGAGTTCATCTGACCTGTAAAGTGCCTCATGGTGCTACATCATGGTGTCATTGCAGCTGTTTAGAGAAAGTTGACTCAGTTTATTCTGCTCAAGATTGCAAATATTCTCCCAAAGGTTTAGATCTACTTGAACTGTCAGGTCAAAGTTCACCCACAGTTCTCCAGATAAGGTGTTCTTTTTATGTGGAAATCTCTGGGAATCGTGTCTCATCTAATCATTCTGATCCATCTTCAGTTACTATCCAGAGTAAGATTTTCTTTAGCCTACATTACTGCATTTAAAAAATAATAGGTTATACAATGAAATATTTATGTGATTTCATAATACATTTACAAACCAATGTTTTGTAGGAATGCCAACACCTATATTGATGGTGTCTCCTTCACTCATCAGGGAGACTGACCAAATCAATCTGAGCTGTGTGGCCTCTCATTCTCCCCCTGTTTCTAAGTGTTATTTCTACCCTGAGGGGATTGTGGGTAAAGATTACTCTGCTCCCTCCTGTCGGCTCTCTCTCTGGTATCAGGAACTCATCCAGTGGGCAGGCCAGAGCTCACCTGAACTGATTAAACTGAGGTGCTACTATCTTGTAGACTCCATTGAGCAATTGACATCTGACCACTCCAATCCTGTGCCTCTCATTGACCAGAAATCCCATTTAGGAGGTTGGTTTGCACACTTGAGGGTGTAATAAAACTTCGTTAATATCACATGGTGATATCATCACAGCCAATATAAATGTAGGCCTAGTGATAAAAAATATAATTTCACCTTTTTGTGTTTTTTTTCCCCCAAGGTAATTTTATTCTGAAAAGAAATAATGTTTCTTTTTGTGTGTCATCAAAAAGTTCAAGGAATCATTGTAGGAGTGACACCAGCATGTGCTGTTCTTACCCTGGGACTGATTCTTGCCTGCCTTTATACAATTTCCAGTGAGTTAATTTATTTAGTTGATCTTTTATTCATTATTAATATAGGCTACTGTTGATAAAGGGTCTACAGCAGGAGTCTCCAACAGGTAGCTCAGGAGCTACAGTACCAGTAGCTGCTTAAGAGTATACAGCTCACCAAGGGGTCAAAAGAAATGTAAATAAATCTCCTAGCAGTTCCAAAAGGTATAAAGCCTGTTCAAATCTCTATGAAATCGAATCCAAATATCCTCTTGTACAATGATCCCAGTTTTACTGCTCTCTGATGAAAGATGATATTGGTAGCATCAGATTTGGCTAGAACTGGAAAAAGAAGATGCCAATGAAGGTCAGGCAAAATGTTTCTCCCGACATTTTTTGCCTTTATTTACACAAATGAGTGGGAGAGAGAAATGGGAACAATCAGGGAATTATCTCAGGTCAGACTCAGACCCGGGTCCCCAGATTTATGGTTCGACGCCTTGCCAACTGAGCCGCGACACCCCCATAATGTCACTAAAATAGGAAACCATGCCTATTCATAGGTCAGTGGCTCCCAAACTTGTAACTGCCTCGTACTCCCTACAACACTCTATGTTGTACCATGTACACTATGGACAGATTGCTACAACAGAAATATTTTTGTGCAGACAAAATGTGAACACATCCTCTCGAATCAACGATTTAGGAGAGTTTGAGTGCAAGATCTTTTTCCATGTAATCTGTAACTGAATTTTATCTCAATGCTCTTAACAGCTGAGAGCCCATTGAACAATTTATTTGCATACCCCCTAGAATTGATCTAAGGACTGTACCACCAGGGAAGTTTGTTTTTTTTTTGCAGAAAAGAAATGACTTTTTGCTGAAATGTGTTGGACCTTACAGTAATCTTAATTGGTATTAGTTGTTTTTTGGCCTGTAATGTTCTTTATTATATGCTCTTAAAATGTATTTATGCTCATCATGAATTACATTTAAGAATCTCTAAAACAACAATGTTCAATTTCTTGATCTAGAGAAAGGAAGACTCCAGATGTGAGTAACAGCTAGATCACAATTTTAACAACTGAAGTGAATTATTTTCTACATACTGTAATTCAAAAGGAGTTTCAACATATTTGTGACAAACTTGTGTTTGTGAACTTTAAGATGACATAATAAGGGATATATATTTTTTTATTTATAATGTATACGTCAGTTTGTCAGTAGAGTCCACTTTGTAACAGCACTGTCTGTAACATTGCTGTACATGCACATATGCACAGTTTCCAGTTCCCTGTTGATGGTTTTGTCAAATGTTTATCACACTCCCATTTCTTTCATAGTCCTCAGAGCTCAGCAAGTGGTAACCAAAGTAAGCTGCTAATTTTTTATCTCTCCAAGGTTTCTACAAACACACATCATGTTATGTATTTTTTTTTTCACTTATCATAAGACTGTTGTTTAACTGAGTTCAATATTTTTTGTTGCAGATACACCAATGCATATGAACGCCACTAATAGTGGGAACATTGTAAGTTACACATGTGAAATATCAATGAGTTATAGACAATAAAAGGTTCAGCTAATCTAGTGCTATTGTGGTGAAAGAAGTAATGTATGTCTTTGTATTAGGCCCTTGAACCACCTGGAACCCTTACTATGATAAATGCAGTCCCTACCTCTGAAGTCTCTGGTGAGAAACTTTATTACTTTCTAAACTTTCTCTAGTCGAGTAATGCACATACTGTACTGTACTAATAATACAGATCTGCAAAGGGCAGTGTTATAACAGTAATGCAGTTGTTTGAATTTCTTCAAACATGTAGATTATTCAACATTTTCTTTTGTCCATTTCTCATCACCCATCACTCTCTCAGTGAAGAAATGAAAACATGGGTTTGTTCAATATGAATTGCATAAATAGCAGCTATGCTGCTCACATACGCAAGTGCCGTGTGGTGGAAGACGTGGTGAAGCAAGTTGAAGTGCATAGGTTAACTCTTTACACAAACTGTTTGTGTGGTCGCACACCTGCATATGTGGTCATAGACAAGTAGCTCTGAGATAGACTGACGGTTTGACCACACCTTTTTGAATGTTAAAGTAATGTCTGCAGAAATCCTGAGCCACCATCCTCGACTCTTCAAAACTAAAAGCTGAAATGTCTCTTCTATCTTAGGACCTAATCAGAGGAGAGGATGTCAACAATCTGCAGAAAGTGCTGTGAGTGCATTTTTTTGTGACAGAATGAATGTGGTTCAATTTATGATTGATGGCAACCATGATTAGCCTATATGAATGTGACAGTCCTGTTAAAACTCACCTTTTAATCCCAACTGCCTCTCTCTTTCAGACTGGAACAGAGCATTTTTATTATTCCATCCAAGACTTACCTCGCAGTGACACAAAACAGGACAACGTGATTTATAGTCTTTTAAAAAGAGTTAGGCTAAATCTGCTCTACACCAAGCGTTTTGGAAAGAAATTGACAGCATTTCTGCACAGCTGTAATTTCATTTTGTGTAAAGGATAACAGGGCACCTATGAAGTAGTATAGGCTAATAATGGGACACATACGTAGTAAAACAGTTCAATCACTGTTTGATATCAATGCTCTTTTGAATGGTGACAATAACAAACACATTATTGTACTATGAGAAACAACAACAACAGCTGTTTACAAGCTCACCATTGTCAGTAACCAAAGAAAATACAGTAATAGAACAGGTTTCCTTTCAAACTGAGCAGCATGTTACTTTATGTATCAAACGCATGCTCATTGTCTTCATGCAACAGGGTGATAAGTGGGACTTATTGCAAGACACTTGTCTTTTGAGATGTTCCAACATAGGGAAATAATGTACTGTATTTTACAGACTTTCCTTGTCCATTTCATTATATCGGGACACCTTGGTGGCTGTGTTATCCCTAAGATATAACCCACACAAAGAATTGGCAAAGAGAGTTTATGAACAAGAGTTCTCTGAAGAAAAACAAGGGACTGGCAACAGACAATACCTAAAAGTTTGTGTGTTTTGTAACAGGTTGATGTAGTAATTTCACTTTAATTTGTTTAACCAGAGAAGTAATCACAAAATATGATAAATTCTGTTTGTATCATAACTTTTTTGCCTGGCAATGTATAGTATAGATGCACATCCTTTGTTCAGCTAATTTCTTAGTGTCTCAATCTGCTAAATGACAGTCTAGTTGAAGTGTTTAATTCAAAAGAGATTTAGAGGTTCTTTAAAGTAAAATCTGTCTGATCCATTGTGTCCCTGCTTTTAGTGAATTACATGTATGGTTGAATTAAATAAAGTCTGAATAAATGTTGAATAAGTTAACAGTGTTTCTCAGTGCTTTGGTCTATTTTTATTGCATCTCTGTCATTTCCTTTTGTTCAAAGATCCTTTGCCTACTGGTGAAAATAACAATCTTAAATAAAAAATACCTGTTCAATAAATTAACATTGTTGTTTATTGCAAAAGAAATTGATGAGTCATAAACACACGGTCACATGGCGAATCAGACACAGATATGTAGACATGCAGAAATAAATACGGTAGGCATATCTGATCAACACTTACAGTACACACATTTTCTGTTCATCTCATAGATTAACTGTTAGTGTAGGGTCGAACATGAGGACAATTTTACCAATAGATATCCCCATAAAACATTTTTTATTGGAATTATTCTGAAATTGTGTGTAAAATGTAAAAATTAGACTGACATTAATTATGCATCAATCTGTACACATTTCAAATAGGCTATGAATTCTGAGCACTTTCTGAGAAGTCAAATTTCTTACTGTGACTTCCCAATAAACACTTCCTGGCATCATAGGCTACACAAACTTACACAGCACAGCAATACACTGCCACAGCAATACACTGAGGTTAATTATTGTATGTCTATGTTTTGTGAGTTCGCTGCTTGACTTCAATTTGGTTCGGTGCCTCAGTTTTAGTATGGCTTCTCGTATCTTTGTTTTCATGTGTCTAATTGTCACTACATGTTGTTACGGTAAGTTTACCTTTCTGGTTGCATTTACTTTGTGTTATATAACTCTTGGAACAGTCTTGATTATTTTACTGGACCACAGTTAACATCAGGACGTCAGTTAGTGCAATGAGGCAAAAAAGGAAGGATTATGTGACTGACTACAGAAAATGGATGTCTTTTTTGGATATATCTTTTTTTTCTTCTGAAGCCAAAGTTGTGTGCTGATGTGATGCTGCATTAATATGGCTGATTTCTAAAAGATTACCAAAGATCTTTTTGACACTGAAACCAAGGATACAGCACAGAAAATATTATATTTGATGAACTACTGTACTAACTGAAACTGGTAGTGGTAAACTACTGTATATGAACTTGGATATATAGGAAAAATAATCAATGCTTTTTGTTATATAGGCTATTTATATAACCTTCCATTGTAAAATAGGTCTAATCTTTTTTCTCTTTGCATTGTAGATGTTTCACAGCCAAAGCTGATTGTGTCTCCTGCGGTCATCTATGAGATGGACACAGTTCATCTGACCTGTGAGGTGCCTTTGGGTTCTGCATCATGGTGTCATTTCAGCTGTGTAGGGAAAGAGAATTCAGTTTTCTCTGCCCAGGATTGCAAATATTCTACCACGGCATTCAATTTACTTCAACAAAGTTTGCCCACAGTACTTCAGATGAGGTGTTCTTACTATGTGGAAATTTCGGGGAATCGTGTCTCATCTGGTTATTCTCATCCATTTTCAGTTACTGTCCTGGGTAAGCTTTGCTTGCTTCTGTATTCCTATGCATTGCTGCATTTAAAACAATGGGTTAAACAGTGAAATTTTTGATTTCATACATTTCCAAACAAATGTTTTGTAGGACCTCCACCACCCACATCGACTGTGTCTCCTTCAGTCATCAGGAAAAATGACAGAATTCATCTGAGTTGTGTGGCTCCTCTTTCTCGATCTATCATCTCTGTGTCGCAGTGTTTTTTCTACACTGAAGGGAATGTGGATAAAGTGTATGCTGCTCCTTCCTGTCGACTCTCTTTCCGGTATCAGGAGCTGATCCATTGGGCAGGCCAGAGCTTACTTCAACATATTAAACTGAGGTGTTACTATATGGGAGAAGGTTCTGGAGGTCGATTTGAGTCTGACCACTCTAATCCTGTGCCTCTCATTGGCAAGACTTTGTATTTTAGGAGGTGGGTATTGTAGTGCTACTTTACAGGACAAATTTAGAAAAAGTAAATCTGTAAAACTTTTTAATATTACAATATAGTAACATAAATGTGCTTGCCATGTTTTGTTAGACCGTGGGCCAAGTAGAGTTTCTCTTTCCCATGTTTTCTAATGCATTTCAATGGAACTAAACGACTTCAAAAGAATGGATTTCAATAGGCATGGCTGAAACAGGTAGTGCATCCCAAGATTTTCACTGTTAAAGGAATTCTCCGGAGTGAATCAAACCGAAGCCCTGTTATCTGAGGCTGCTGAGTGCTGTCGATAGGTATCAGAACTACATCGGTAGGTACAATGTAGACCAAATTCCAGAACTAGCCGCTACCACTAACTGATTAGGGCATGTGAAAACGAAACCATAGCGAAAAAGACATGCCCTAATCAGTTAGCGGTAGCAGCTAGTTCTCGAATTTGGTCTACGTTGTACCTACTGATGTAGTTCTGATACCTATCGACAGCACTCGGCAGCCTCAGGCAACAGGGCTTGGTTTGATTCACTCCGGAGAACTGCTTTAACATTCAAATTCACATTCAGCTTTGGCCATAGCATGCTGGATTCGTCGAGGTGCACTCTGACCCTTTTTCGCCCACGGCCTATGTCTTTTTATTCTTGTTGATGTCATACTCTGTGAATTGTTATGCAGGACCTCCAACACGAAAACCAACCACAGTCATCATAGAGAAGAACACAGTTGATTCAGGTAACAGGGCACTGCACTGTCAATGTCTGATTACCAGCATGCCAGCCTTTGAGATCTATGGGGAAAAGCAAATTGTGTTCCTTATGCAAACAAGTGTGTTGTGCATTGGGTTGTGTTGTGGGTTATTACAAAATTCTAAGCTGAGTGTAAAGCAGTGAATGTGTGAACGTGGTGAATGGATCTGCAGTCAATCAGTCCATATCACTGTTCTTTGAGGCTGCCAAGTGCTGTTGTGTCAGTATCAGAACAACAACATTTGGTCATGTCGACCAAATTTGTACAGCATGCGGGCATAAGAGAATGGTCCTTTCATGCTCTCAAATAATGTCGCGGTCGCTAAAAATATTTCAAATATACTTTTTGTTAATTAAATTCTGACAGCATTGGCTCACCGGGCATTGCCCTGTATGCCCTATGGCCAGTCCATGCCTGTACATTGCATGAAATTCTGTCATTCTCATATGTACAGACAGCACAGCAACATGAAACAACAGAGCTATGGGTTGATTCACTACTGAGTTGACATTATTACTTTTAAGCGTTCAGGAAAATAAAAGTACATTATGTAGCCTACATAGTCAACACCGTGTTGACATAGTAGTCTGTATTATGAATTATTTGTTTGTTACCTTGCTTTGCATGAATACAGTCACTTTGGTATATTTCTAAAATCATCATTATGTGCATTTATTGTAAACATTAAGAATGTGGAGCACATGGACTTCACTGAATTAGTCATTATTTTTTAATTCTCAGTTCAATTAAAACATTTTTATACACATTATACATTTACTGTATATACATATTATACACATATTCTACATTTATTTATACCATTTACAATAGTACTTTATCTTGCCGTTTTACAGCAAGGAGCACCCAAGAGCAACAGGGGCAAGCTAAAACTCCCTTATGTACAGTAAGTACTGTAAGTCCATAGCAGGGGTGGTAAACTGCTAAACTTTTCTGTTTGCAGGCCAAAACGGAAAAATCTAAGCTGTGAAGAGCCAATGCAAAATGAATAGCACCAGTTTTAAACCAGCTTGAAGTGAAAAAGGAACTGTGTTTTAGTTTAGAAAACCTAGAGACCATGTACAGTACTGCAACACTGTTTGATAATGTGTTATTAACAAACATGTGACGCCAGTTATGAAACTACTGTATGATGTGTGATGGATATCGTGACCAGGGCCTCTCGTAAGTACAGTAGTCGGTCCTGGCATGGGCATCTAGGTAGGGCGTCTAGGAAGGGGAGTCGGTCCTGGCATTGGCCTCTTATAATGTCTCAAGAGGGGAAGGTGACCAGCCTGTAGGAGGCAGGGATGACACTCAGCAGAGATGATTGTGGTGTAGGTGGACAGAGGACAGGCTATGAATTGATTCACACCAAACTTCTCCTTTAGAGTAAATTACCCTGAAAATAATGTAGGGCTCACAGGGTTAGAGGCTATAATCATTATCCTGCAAATGCAAAACTGCAAGTCAATCAGTTTTGCACACATATAAGGTCCATAGTTAGATTTTTTAATTAATAATGTAAAGGACATCAAACAATTGCACTCAAGCAATTATATGGACATGCTAAAACATTTGCTGTTTGTTTTTGAGATGTGGAGGTGATGTGGAAGGTGAACTGTCTGAGAATTTCAGCTCTAATTAAAGCGACAGACAAACATATGCCCACACCAAAATAAGATAATCTACGACTATTTGTAAAAATGTACTTTTCCACCTGTACAGTCCATTGTAAAATAATAATATTATTATTATTATTATTAATACTACTACTACTACTACTACTACTACTACTACTAATAATAATAATAATAATAATAATAATAACAAAAATGTAAAATGTTCTTTGTGTTGCAGCTGTTCCACGGCCAAAGTTGATTGTGTCTCCTGCTGTCATTTATGAGATGGACACAGTTCATCTGACCTGTGAGGTGCCTTCAGTTTCTGCATCATGGTGTCATTTCAGCTGTGTAGGGAGAGAGTTCTCGGTTTATGGTACTAAACACTGTAAATATTCTCCAAAGGGTTTTGACTTACTTAAATTGTCAGGTCAAAGTTCACCCACAGTAGTTGAGATGAGGTGTTCCTACTATGTGGAGATCTCCGGGAATCGTGTCTCATCTGCTCATTCTGATCCATCTTCAGTTATTGTCCAGGGTAAGTCCATGTGGGAGCAGTGCCTGGGTCTAAAACTTTACTATGCATTATAGGTCTACTGGGTGAATGTTTGGTTAGGCCTACCCTGGGACGCCTTTCCGAAAATCACTGAAAAAGAAGAAGAAAAAGAAATACGGGAACTCAAGCAACACCTTAATGACACTGTACATTTTCATTTGTGCTCTCAATTGCTTACAAATGTTAATCTCTGATTAATCACAATGACAGGGGTTTTTCAGAAGGTGGTCCACGGCCCCCTGGTGGTCCATGATGGCATTGTTCCACGATTCAAGGGGCTGACCCAACTGCCTGGGGTCGTAAAATGTCTATATTTCCGCAAAGACAACATTATAGCAGCATAACAGTTTAAATATCCAATGGTATTAAGTTCCAAAACAATGACCCATAATATTATAATGTATAGTAGATAGCAACATGATAGTACCATAATGCAGTCCATAGCAATGTAATGGGTCAGGGATTTGTGTTGTTGGGGTGGGGTAAGTCATGGGGTGGTTTAGGTAGGGGGCAAAATAGTCCAAACATAAATTATTGCAAATTGTTCTATTTTTTTCAGTTTCATTAAATTAGCTAGACTGATTTGAATCTAACATCTGCCTACAGTAGCCTATATGAAGTGACTCATCAACAAAGGTCAATAACTGTTATCTGATCAATAAATATGAATAAATGACATTGTAATAATATCACAATCAAATATTTTGAAAACAAATACTCACATTAATACCATAAGGTGTATTTTTAACCTGTTGCGACCGTCCCCAGCCTATGTTGCAACTGTCCCCAGGTCCAGGGTCAGTTGCAATATCTGACTCGTCATATTCAAATGCAAATTGTGAAGATTGTGCTTTAGGTAATCATCTTTAAATGGGTTTGACTATTAACAGACAAGTGTAAGTTTATTGTATAAAATCTTGGTTTGTCAAATCCAAACCATTCCTGAGTAACAGAGTGAAATGTAAAAAGTGTTGCGACTATCCCCGGTCTCCCCTATTAGTCACGAAAACGCATACCATTCTCTTCTCAAGGTGTTCAGTATTTAGATTGACATTATTAGCCTAGCTTAGCACAATCACTGGAAATAAAAGAGTCCATTAGCATCAAGCTATAAGTGTCCACTTGAGATAATTACAGTAAACATCAATCTATCACTTTGGTGAATTGTAGGTGAATTTTTAAGTGCTTTTAAAGAAAATATGATGATATTTCAATCGGCACCATAGACTTCCATAACTATGTTGAATGAATTTATTGGCTAGATGCAATGTAAGAGCCAAGTTAATTGCCACACCTAGGCCTATATGATTTGTATGTAATTTGTTACATGTATAATTTGTTAGCACACTTTCATTTCTTACAATCAATTATAGCAGCTAATCACTACAAACAACCCTGCGTCATCCCCCAACGGTAGGCCACAGATGACCTCTTAGTCAGAATGGTCCCTGAGACTGAACCAGTTGAAAACCCCTGACAATGGCAATCTGAGATCAGTCATGACATATCATACGTTTAAAATTTTGGTATTTCCCTTGGTTTTTATTTATTTATTTATATATTATATGTTTGTAGGCCAGGCTAGTGCTGTCTAATGCTTCTGGCCAATTTCATTTGCCTCCACCATATCGTCAGGAAACGAATGATTTGCTTCCATTTGCTCCAAACCATGACGGCCCAATTAGCGAACAGAGAATTCAAATGATTCAAACGATGTCACGGTCAAACAGTAGTGAATGGTTGAAGTCGCGACCAAGCGATTGGTTTTAAGCAGAAAGTATCCGCCCATCGCGAAGCAAACAAATCCAAACGGTTCAGGTTCAGACGCTATGCAACGAAGTGAAATAAGCGGCTGATGCATCAGGCTAATATCTCACCTGCACTGATGAAAATGAGGTGTTTTTATCTTGCAGAAACTCCTACAGGACAATTAAAATCTGACGACTCTAATCCTGTACCTTTCACTCTCCAGACGCTTGATTCAGGAGGTTGGTATTTCCTGTGGAACCTGATTGACATACTGAATGGCACACATACATGTAGAATGTAGAATAGCCTACAGTAAATGATTCAGAAAATGTGCTAGTCTGGAAATCAGACCTGCATCAATCAAGTAACAGGCTCATTGCAGCCCATTTTCTCATTGACAGACGTACTGTAGGGGGCAATCACAACCGCAATATCTATTTCTTATAAATGTGTGAGTTTTGACTTCTAGAAATTGTGCAACTTTATGACAAAAACATCTGATTTCATTATTCATACATTTTCTGGTCAGAGAATATTTGATTTTTTTTTGTCGCCAGACCCTACAGATTCTTATATGTGGCTCTGATTTTCAAGCTAGTGGTATAATTTATGTGAATATAAGATAGCCATAGATGAATAAATTAGCACAAATTTTCTCTCGGCCCTTTTGGCCAGAGCATTTTTAATGTTTTTTTTCCCCCATGTCTTACAAAATGTCTTTATCTTGTGTACATATTATCTAGACGGGACGGTTACAACCAGAAGATCTTCAGTGAGTATATTGAGCTAAGATATTGGCAATGATTTTTCAAAAGCATTGGCAAATATACTTTTTTCATTTACATTATTTGTCACATTTGTCTTTAGCAGAAGTTAATAACATTTGGAACGTTTTGTTTGGCACATCCTGAAACCTACATATATGACTGAAATTGAATTCAACAAGTACTGTAGTGTTTGTGTGATGTTCTTTGTGAATACAGTCTCTGTACCAACTAAAACCAACATGAAAACCAACTAGCACTGGGACAACACTCTTGTAAAACCATGTTGTACCATGTGAGGTCACTGTTTATTACAAAGAAAGTCGATTTGCAGTATGGCTTTGTTTTGATGTAACTCTTTGTGAACCTATAGGCCAAGCTCCTTTAAAATTGACAAGAGATAATGTGTGCAGCTTAATTGAGTAATGATGTGTGTTTGATAACAATGAATATTATTTATTGTCTCTTTCAGACAGATACCCTGTACTGTCTAAATGTCCATCCAAGAAGGCGGAGTAGTCCTGTTTGTGTCCTTTGTCAATAAAATATTATTAGTAAACAGTGTAAAATGTTATAATCTTGACATTTCAATGTTTGTACAGTTACATTTAAATAGCTGGACCAGATTTTTTTTTTAATTAATAAATTATGCAATTATTAATGGGCAATTTCCGACACCAACAAAATAAACTATTCTTGTAAGACTATACTGTATTTACTGTATATTTATTTTTATACTTAAGCTACCCAACAGAAACACAGCTTTGCCTTTCATGTTTTTATGACACTAGGTGCAGAATGAAACAGGTAGGCAGACAGGTAATTTTTGGCCACTACTGGAGCTAAATTTGAAAAACAGAATAACAATTATAATACATAATATACAGAGAAAGGCTTAAGTCTCCTTTGATGTGCAATGAGAGTGATGACTTCACTTACCAAGTTAGTAAGTATTACTAATCGATACCTACTAACAAAACAGGATCAATGCAGTAACCAATACATGTATCAATATATTGTATAAGACAGGACAACAGTAAATAAGTTAGATTTATGGAGTAATAAATACCTTAATTCATATCATATGATGTCTAGAGGGCTTGAGATTTTAGAAAATAAAAGTTTAAATTGCTGCCTTAGAGGAAGAGGCCAATAGCCAGCAATCATTTACTTGATTTATATACGCAACACAGTCTTTCCCACAGGAAATGAGATTGTCTCATTTCGGTCTCTAAAAACCTGAATAAACCCCCTGGTTTATGCCTGAGGGTCATGTATAGGGTAATGTACAACTTAATCAGAACATGCTTACAGTACCTAGCATTTTTTTTTTTTTTTTTGCATGAGCATGTTCAATTCGAACGAGGCAAACCCTAAACCCTAACCGGAATATAGTGACTGATGTGTAAATGAGAATATTCCCATAGCACACTACTCTTCCACACATGTAAACAGATTATTTAGGATACTAACCAGAATATTGACCCTATTCCAAATTTGCTGTGTATGTACTGTAACTCATTGGCCCAGTTTTAATGTCTGCCCTTACAGACTTAAATGCGTGTTGTTTACGCTAAAGGGTTTAGGGGTGTCTCTAGGGCTGTCAAAAAGTGTTGACACTCAGTTGCACCCTTTTGCCCACCACCAGACCACCAGACTTTGCTAAAGGGAATTTCCCACAATTTGTCGGGCTGTGAGGTGAAACATGCACCAAAGAGTCTTAGAAATATAACAAAGCACCTGTAAACAATTTAAAATGACCATGAAATGGAAACAGAAGCGTGGCTGCAATGTGACCTGTTAACTGAACGATTTATCACAGATGGCAATCAACAAACAGCAAGGTGAGCACTCACAGCTAGCAAACTCAGTTACTAAACACTGTTAGCCACCTTGAACTGGGCCTCAGTACCTCCCTCTGCAACTGGCTGCTAGATTTCCTCAGCCAGAGGCCTCAAGCGGTGCATGTTGGCAACAACGTCTCTGCTCTTCACCCTGCTGACACATGACTACACACCCACCCACAGCACCAACCACATGTCCACAACCACCTCACCAAGCACAGCAACGCCTCTACTTCCTGCACAAACTCAAGCGGGCGAGTGCTCCACCACCCATCATGACCACATTCTACAGAGGAACCATAGAGAGCATCCTCTCCA
>JASCQY010126377.1:0-13841 GCA_030264315.1 Sardinella tawilis
GCTTTGGCTCACGAATCCAACTCTAGGGACTGCGTTGAGTGACTCAATTTCACCTGGGGGTGGCGTACTCCTTTAAATATAGCTTACACTGTCAAACTAGGCATTGCAAACACATAGACAAATACTGTATTTTCATGTTCAACTAGAGGTTGACTACAGATGAGCCATTTCCTGAAATAAGGCGGTGTATCCCTTTAAAGGTTGTGTCCTTGTACTTGGCTAACATACAGGATGTAGGATACTGTCAAATGGCATCATTCTTATACCTGCCGATAGCATTTGGCAGCCTCAAAAAATTAGGATATGGTCTTATTGACTCTAGATTTTTCCTTTAAAACTGGTGAAACAGTAATTACATAGCTCGACTTACAATCAGGTCCCCAGGCCCTGCACCCCACATTGTGAGTTGTGTTGCTTTGGGATAAGAGCTAACTTTACATGTATCATCTCATATGCACTTTAATGCAACTTGATGTACAGGCTTTGTCTGCAACTGTGGCTATCGCAACAAAAGCTCATACGAGCATAGTCTGGCCAACCTCACATACTAAACGCCGTCTGTATCTAATGTAATCTTGTTAAGCCCGCCTCCTTCACCCTGGAGTAAAAGCTCACTTCTCATTGGTGCCTGAAATTCTGGGACAGGAAATACAGTAAATAGGCTGTATAGACAGTAAATAGCCATACTGACTTGTGCAGTGTCATAGGAAGTATGGGCAAGCCCAGGCTAACAAGTACACCCAATTCAAATTAAAGAACATCCCTGATATTGTGTCAGCAGGAACATTGATGGATTCATTTTCAGAGTGAGAGGTGTTTGACTCTGAGGTGGATGGGGCTCACTCTGAGACTGTTACTTGATGCACTGGGTCAGGCTGGCACTAGAATTGGGCTGACCTTTAGTCAAATAATTCTTTTCCTTTTAGACATCATCAAAGAACATGTGACAGCTATTTATATGTACTGTATATGGCACCCTAGTGACTCATTAAAAACACATTTGCAAAATGAATTACCATCTAAACTCTTAGGAACCTTTAAAATAAAGACACCAACGACAAATTTAAACTTGTAGTGCTTGGAATTTTACAAACATTTGCTGCAATATCAGTTTCGTCACTACATTTTTATATACGTACACTTGTGGTACCTAATTTCCAATGTTCAATTTATCATACATTTCAGTTGGATGAACAGCTGGACAAGCAGATACATTTGCAGAGTAAACTCTGAATGATGAATGAATAATGAATATACAAAACCCAAACTTGCAATACGCAAAATTGATGTAAGAAACCCAGTGAACTTTATTATACTGTATAAGCTTGCTTAAAAACGACACACCAGCCTGAAGGAGGGGTCCCAAGGACTGGTGCTTAGGTGTGCTCACTGGGTGACTGTTATATAACCATCGCACATGTTAGTGCACTGGGTCAGTCTAGCATTAAGACTAAGTCTAGACCTGCATTTGAAAAAAAAGGCCATGAGCTTCTCTGGATCATTTTAGTGGTATGTGCAGTGCAGTGTGCAGTGTGTTTATCAACAGCTGTGAGATGGCACAGTAATACACATGCTAATTTGTGTCTAAAGGGCAAAATACAGGAACTACAAACAGACCAATAACACAGGAATGCATAAGTACATTTAAGGTTCCCTGACAGGTTCAGCAACCAAGAATGCTTCCGACTATTTCAATAATGTTAACTGCAAACTCTTTGATTTATTTGAAGTATAATCCGGATTGGAGCAGACTATTCTAGTCTTTGGTTTTCTGTGGTAAGCATCTAAGATAGACACATTTTTTTTAGATTGAGTTGTATTTTCCATCAAAAAAAACATATGTATGATGTAATATATATATATATACTGTATATATATATATATATATATATATATATATACATATATAAGCATTATTAACATGGTTGCAAATAGTTTCGTTTTTGATTATGAAACGTAATAAGTCAAAGTAAATATCACTAACACACAACCTATAAAATGTTGTTTTTTCCCATTTATATACAATGTATTTATGAGAATACTGTATATATGGCAGGCTTAAGGAAGTATTTACAATACACTTAACTGCTTTTTGATTTCTTTGGGTCATCTCAAAATGTGCTTATACAACTCAACCTGAAGGCGTTTATCGACTCCACTGCATTATAGGACCTGAGTAAAAGCTTCAAGTGGCAGTGTGATAAAGTCATCCCGCAAAATTTAATTAATCCTACACTACTTCGCTGGAAGAGAGGGGAGGGGGGGGCAGTGAAAAGCAGACTGTAGTATTTGGAGTATGTGTTATTGGCTGTTTGCACTTAACACCACCAAGCATCGAAGCCAAGCCTGTCACCATGCGCCCATGTGGGACTGGCAACCTCCTTTCACCCCCGCCTACGGCCCGGCCCCCCATGCCCTCCCCTGGCCTTCCACACCCTCAGAGGCAGCATGCTCAGGCAGCATGTGTGGAGAAAAGAATGCTCCAGAGGGTATTCTGGTCAGGATGAAGTGTTTATCCAGCTAGGGTCTTTGCTGATGGCACACATGACACAAAACATGCTGTCTCACTAAAGATGGGGCTGTTGAGGTACATCAAGCATGTCAACGCCCCCCCACCCCCACCCCTGCCCCTGCCCCCACACACTCAAGCACCCACACAACCAGCCCCAAACATAAGCTAGAACAACCCCCACCTTCCAGCCATTTGAGCGGCCCCTTTTTCCCAGCCCTCAGCACAACACCCCAAGGCTTCAGCTGTTGCTCTTCCTCAGAGAGACCGGGGAAGCCAAGCCCTTAAAAGCCAATCTTCCTCCCTTCCTTCAGGCTTCAGCTTGACCTGCGCACTGTTATGCCAGCTGGATGTCACCTCCACAGCCCGGAAACACACCAAAACTGCCAATCTGAAAAAGGACCTGTGTTGTAACTGCCAAGCGCCGCTGTCCCACATTGGCATAGTTTAGGCATCATCATCAAATTTGGATATCCATGGAATGTTCTTTTGGACAATCCTGGAATGTTCTTTTATTTGCTGTTGGCCTTTCCCTGAGTGTATCATTTTCCATCCTATCCTGATGCATCCAGGGCACGTTCCACCATTAGGCACTCTGCACGTAAACAACACACAAAGAGAGCAAAACATTAGGAAAGCATCTGGGTACTGCTTAAAAGGTTAAACACACAGAGACAGACAATCACACACACACACACACACACACACACACACACAGACACATACACACACACATGTCAAAGGACTGCTGTGACAGGACCTCACCTGTGGCATAGATCCTTGATTTGGTGTCATGCGCACCCCTGGCGGCTGACCTGCAGCTAAATAAGAAAACAAGATGTGTCGTCCTTGGCTGTGGTACTCAGAGATTAAATACCGAATATGCAGAGCTTAAAAGCTATTATTAGATGGAGCCCTCCAGAAGAGACTCGAGTTCCCCTGTGAAAGACTCACAAGGATCCAGGTCTGTCCAAGTTCCCAGTTCTACCCAGTTTGTCCAATTTCCCAGTTCTACTCAGATTCTCTCTATCCTCGTGGCTTTCTGTCACTAAGTCCAATCTACATAAAGGCAAATTCTTTGCAAAGGTTGTCAAGTCAACATAGCTCATTATAAAGACTGAGTTACTAACTAAGTCTCTACACAAAGCAATGCAAGAGAAAGGCAGATTCAAAGTCAGTTTGTAGCTGCAAGCTATCAGGACACTGAACTGTTATAACCTCTTATGCCTCCCTATGTGATCCATGTGTTGGAGAACCACCCTCACCCCCTGTCTTGGTTTGTCACTCTGGGCCAAATGTACAAAGACAGTGTAAATAACATACTGACTTAACCTTTTCTCAGAAAGTGAGTGCTATTCCTGATGCAATTGCGTCCAATTGACTAATATTTCACTTCCCATTGCATGTAACGTGTGCGGCCACAAACGAAGGAGAGCAGCTGAATGGGGTTGAATTAAGACATTTTTTTAAGAAGTAACAAATGCTGATTGTGATACAACAAACCAAGATGATACAGAACAGTAGTTCTAGTCTGTTTTTTAGAACATTTTCCGTTATTTTCCAAAACGCTATAACAGCCATTCAAATGCCATTTTCTTGAATATTTTTTTTTAATTAAATTCTTTGGTAACATTGGCACAATTCCAGCTGGGTTAATGTTATCAGATTTGTCCTTACTTAATTCAAACAAAACAACAGTGATTTCACTGATATTAGCCGAGAAGTACAATAAAAATACATCATTTTTGAATATTTTTGAAAACGGATATACTGTATAGCGTTTTGGAAAAGAGCTCTCTGCTATTCCTTCACGTCGGCAAAGACAGATTGAATAGTCTGGTCAGAGGGAAAGTAAGAAATTAGAAAGATGAGCAACACTTAAAGTTTGCTTTTGACTTCAAATAAGTAAACAGATGCTCTGAATGCTGAATTTACTGTCATCTTGAAGCTTCTGTTATTGAAGCACTGAACACAACTTGGATTGCATGCTGGAACACCTAATCAATCAACATGAATGGTTTTTCAAGCATTTCTTTTTTTTCTTTCTTCTCCTTTTCTCCCGACTGTCCCATAAATGTATATGCATAAGTAGGAAACACACAAGTCACAATTCTCTAGTCCACTCCTGTGTAGGACTCTGATCTTTGCCGTCACCAGCTTTTCACTCTGTTGGTACAAACTGTACAATACCATGTTTTGAAGCACATTTAAAGCGCAGGTTCAGAGTCAATTTTACTAAAGCGCTATGCACTATGAAGTCTATCCAAATACCCCATCCGAAGTTTTGTTTACCTTGGTCAAACATTGGCGGAGATAGCTGAGATTGTCGAATGCCTTAATACAGACATTATTGGCACATGTCATGTATCTCGTAAATTACACCTCTATAAATGCAAGTAATCTTACCAAACTTCTACAGTAGCGTAAATAGGTTATGTACTCACAAAATGCTGAGAGAGGTGTAATTTAGTAAAATTTACTCCGAACCTACACTTTAACATCTCAAACAGGCCCTAGCTTCTCTGTACATCTGAACCTCTGTACCTTATCCAGTGCATGGACTTTAAATGATAAAGTTTCTGTTTTATGTTTCTTGCAGTTTACTTCTTAAAGTTGAACAGGCACTTAAGAATTAGAAGAATTACAATACTGATAAATGCTTATTTATGACAAATAATGATACCAAAATTTAAACACAACATAGTGATAGATGTTGTATACAGTACTGCATTGTTTAGACATCTGATGAAATTCAATGTCTAACTTTCCTTTCATTTTTTTATCATTGTTTTTTAAAAATACTACTTTTATTCTATTCCTTAACGTTGAGGTGACACTTCAATGTAAGACTTTATTTTCTAAATACTTATTTATGAATATATGACAATAAACTTGAAACTTGAAGAATACAAAATGCTGCACATTATGCTTTACACATTTGATGTAATTCAATCTGTGCCTTGTTACTGCAATCGACACCATGAGTTGATTTCTTTGCTGAGTCATGACAGTACAGCTGTTAACCCAGACAAGGGGAGAGGGGGGCTGTGGTTTGCATACAGTACAACCAACCCAGGAAATGAAAGAGACTCTTCCATGTGCTTTGTCTCCCACAACAGAAATTATAGATCACTGTCAACAGAGTTCCTTTTCCCAGAGTGAAGACACTGGGATGGTATCAAACTACATCTAGCTTTTGATAGCCCTAAGTTAGCTCCACTGAACTTTGTTTACCTCGGTTCTTCTGAACTGGAACAATGGCACAGCACTAATTAAGGACAGTTAAACTTACCAGCTCGTCTGGAGAAAGGGTTGACACCGGTGGCCAAAGGGGGAGCATTTAATGGTCTTGAGGCTGCTATTGGTGCATGAGGCAGCCCGGGCGGGTAAGCAGGACTGCATGTGGGCTCCTGCAAAATGCCCAAAAAAATGTAGCATCGCCCAGTGGCTCACAATGGGACAGTTATACAAGCACCACTTTAAAGACACACAGTGCAATTTTCAATAGACATAGTTGACAAAATTTTACATACAAATGCTATGCCAATAGATTAATTACAGTATGTCGATGGGTACTTATAAAAAACATTTCAAGGTCAAGGATTAAATGTGTAACACTGTTCCACATACACTGAGCATGTTAGCTTTTAGCTTGACCTACAAACAGCTTGGGTCGGGCTGTAGAGCTGTAATATACAGTAGCTCTTCAAGCCACCATGTGCATGTTCAGTTCCGTCTTTGCCTTTTTTATATTTCCCTATTATTTACTTATTGATATATTTTCATTTAATTTGATTTACTAATGTTTGCATTGTCTGTTTCTATGTTTCTTCAGAAAGTATTGTTAACAAAGGTGCTATCTCTTGGATAGTTCCATAGAAAATTCACATTCATGCAAATGATCATTACAAAATCATATCATATAAATATAAACATAAATATAAGATTTACTGTATCCACCTAGTAGAGGTGACATGAAAAAATATTAAAATGCTTGCTCATGTTCTGTCACATACACTACATGAAATATCCCTATACCTATAATCATACATAGCCTATAACATAGGCCTATATAAATCTATAAAATGTTCATAGTAATGTTTTAGCTGTGGGCCTCCACTGATATTCTCTGTTACATTGTAATTATACAGTTAAAGGGGAACGCCGGCACATCTCAACCTACATTTCAGTTGAAGCAGAGTACAACAAGTTGACAAAAAATGAACTGAAATGATGCGTCCTAACCAGAGTTATGGCGGTTTTAGCAAGGCAGCAAAATAGTGTAGCAATGGGGCAAGCTTCTAACGCGAAAGCTACGTAAACAACTTGCCCACATCGCTACGCCATTTTTGTGCCTAGCTAAAACCTCTATAACTCCATTCAGGTTGTATGGTTTCGGTTCATTTTTTGTCAGCTCGTTGTACTTGACCACTGCTTATACTGGAATGTAGGTTGGGACGTGCCGGCGTTCCCCAAGTACAAATGTAACAAACTAGCTTACATTAAAATAGCATACTGACAATCTGTGCCCAGAAGGACTTTTGTCTCATGATGCCTACTCATTTCCAATGAAGGTATATTTTTGTGTTGTATGGTAGGCTAGATTGATATTACGCATAGGCATTAGTTGTATAGTGTAGTTATAGTAGTTTACTATCCAAAGGAAGCCTAACGATCTCTTCTGGGTTCATTTTGTGGTTAGCTCGTGGTTATTGGCCTCATTTCAACTTATAACCGATGTAAAACCTAACCACTGGAAAAAGAGCAGCATCCTGAGACGTAAGTCCTTCTGGGACTTTTCATTCTCCATGCACAGAGCCTATTAGGACTTTATGTGAACATTATTTGGCACTTGTAGTTTTGGGTTTTGTTCCTATGAATAGACCATTTTTTCTAAATATTATTGAAGGAGAATAACTTCCTGTTGTACTACTGCCTTAGCGGTAGCAAACAGTTTTGCTCAACTGTTTGAGCAAAGTTGGCCCACACTGGCGCCTCGGCCTACAATTGGTCTTACCAAGACTTGGTAGGACCAATTACAATGCTCTATTTTTATGAGGAGTAATTGGGCAGGTTTAACACAATGATGACAGGGCTGTGACTCTGCATATCATGGTGGCCCAGGAATAGCAGCCATTTGAATCCGCTTGGACAATTCTTTGAAAATTGAGCAGACAAAGGCACTCAAATCATTTGTTTAGAAAAAGGACGTATTTGCTGTTTTGTCAGTGTTGCTCTGATTGGTCATAGCGCTATCCAGTTTGAAAGACAGCTTCTGATTTCACTCCTAAGATTGAGTCCAGTCTATCGGTAGTGGCCAGACTATGCAATTTGATGTTATGGTGTGGCTTGTCAGGCTACTAAATTGTTGTTGTAGTAGAAACTTGCATGTATGACATGAACAAAGGTGCTGTGCAGATTTTTTCTTTGCACTGGATTTGCATTTGCATAGCCCATGATTACAGTCAGTCCTATCAAAAATTTACAAAACATTTCACCAAGGCATTTTATTGGCACTATGGACGTGACAAAATCATGTCAATTGGTGCACTGTTCATTACCAGAGAGAGAGAGAGAGAGAGAGAGAGAGAGAGAGAGAGAGAGAGAGATTTACGGTTTATGCCTGAAAAGGCACACGCTGTGAAACAGAAACTACATGCAGGTGTCAAAACTTTTTGGCCACAACTGTAGGTTATGCAAATACTGTATTAAAGTATAAATGCAACAAAAGATACTGAATAGCCTAACCCAGAAGGATCAGAAGCAGCTATCCTTTACGACAGAAGAAGCTGGTCTAAAATGTGAGATGTGGTAATGACTTGAAAGTTATATGATGAACTCGGCTTCTAAAAATACAAAGTGAGATCTTGCCAAACTTGACCAAAGAAATCCAATGCAAAAAAACTGTACAGCACCTTAGCTTAATGTCACACCAGACAATTCCTACGACAACAACACTTAAATGCTTTGGTGCTGGTGTTTGATGTTAATATTTACCTGAGTGCTTCATAATGTACAAGATATCTTCACTTATTCCCTTTAAAACAAACAATAAACAAACAAACAAACAAACAAACAAACAAGCACAAAGTCAAAGCGCTGACATCATACCTGCAGTGGGACAGAAGGAGGGACACCATTGCTAGTTTCTCCCGCTGGGTCCTTTGGCTTGCTCCGAAACCAGCCGCTAAACCAGCCGCTGTTCGAGCTCTGAGGAAGGAAGAATAAACGATGAGACATCGGCACGGAGAAATGGCAAGTGTAAAGCAGTAGGGGTTCGGTCTGCAGGCACCACCCACTTTGCTTGGCTGGATGCTGGTTTCGGGCTTTGGCAGCGTTGGAAACTGGGTTGGTTTGGCCAAATCAACAACCCCCGCCGGCACCGCTCCATCCGTGTGCTCAGACATCTACAAACGCATAGGTTTACATGTGACCTATGGGTGTCTATTTTTTGCGGTGTCAATACACTGCCAAAACACTGGAAACATTTGAAACTCAAGAACAGCTTATGTGACCAAGAGCATCATGACAAGGTCGAATAAGTGAGTCACAGACAGATAAAATACAGATCTGAATTATCACTTGCCATTGCTGGACCGGAGGAGACGCCTAGACCTATAAAGAAGTAAATAAAGTCTTAATTTCACCTTGAAATTTAACTAACAATCATATTACAAATAAACTGTAACACATGGAATGGCTAGACCTCTGTAGATCCCTTCAGTTTTCTGAAACCTGTATAAATAGCCCTTTAGGATAATGTTGATGTTACAAAAAAACAATTTTGCACATCTTGAGTCAAGGTGCAGCATAAAGTCTGATTAGTAATCTGGGAGAAGAGAGTCTGCACACTTGAAATTCTTGTGTTCATGCTGATGTAACATTTATGTTATTATTCCAGAGCTTTAATTTGCCCTGAATGTTTCCTATATTTTCTACATGCAATATTTATAAGTAGTAAGGTTCAAAAATATTTGTGGAACTGATGTCAAAAGTGATGCTACGTGGAAGCAAAATGGAAGCTCTGTCCTGCATCCTGACCTTGAGCATCGGCTGGATGAGAATTCAGAGGCGGATGCAGCGCATCTCCTGGAGAGGGGTAATAAGATCCATGCTGGATGGGGAGAAGCCCCAGGCCATGTTGCAGGGGCTCGGCCGAAGACTCCGCCTGTCTCTCTGACTCAGTGTGGGTGGTTATAATTTCCTGGCTGTAGCCTGATAGTTGTGGGGAGCCCATCTGACCCATGGCTGGAGGATGGCCGTCTGTCAGGGGAATCCAGTCCCCCTGTGCCCCACTAGCGTGGGAGTCTGGTGGGCAGCTACCAGTAGTGGTGTCAGGCAGGGTCCATGTGGCATTGCCATCATGCTGGCTGTCTGTGTGCACTCCTGTATAGCAGATAGATAACATGAATCAAACATTCTCCATGCTCCCCTCTGTTGCATTTTAGTCTCTCAGTCAAGAAAATTCACTAGCTGGTGAATTCATGAAGCTTCCCCCCATGGCCAGGACTTAAGACTGCTGAAGAGGCCTGTTCAAGATGATGCTGCCCTCTAGTGGATTCACATGGGAAGACACTTTTGTTGACTGATACTGGAACTGGGTCAGGGACAGGGGCTGTTACCTGAGTCAACTCTGTTCTCTTCGGGGTCCACTATGTTCGCTTCACCAGCTGGCTGATATGGACCAGTACAAACCAAGTGCTTGATCTGAGGAAACACATATTTCACTGTCACTCACTGATACTAAAACAACTGGATAATGTCAGAAAATGTCATGCCTCAGTATCACATGGAGTCAAAACATCTATTCTATACAATCCTATACAGCTAGAGACATAAATACCTAAAGACAAAATAAAACATGCATATTGTTTACTAAAAACCTATGATTTAAACAAATACATAACTTTATAACTATACTAGATTCTAGCTAAGTAGAGTGATCTGCACTGCCGAGTTGAAGTGAGGTGAAGGGGAAGATAAATATATCAATATGTTACATCAGGCAGACAGGATGTAAATGATTACATAGATGATAGCAGTGGCCACTGTAATCCTGCAAATGAATCAAATGGTTTCAGTCTAATGTATAGCATTAAAGAGGAAACAGACTGGATGAAGTGTTGTAACTTGTCCTCTGATACTAAAACAGACTGTATTTAACAAGCCTAGTTACAACATAATATTTAGGCTGGAGACTGAAATTGTGTTTGTCGGCTAAATGGTGCCCTCTTTGGCAACCACAACTGAACTACAATTGATTTGTTACAAATTATCACATGTTGGCTTTGTTTTAATTTGCCCATTTTTAGTGGCTGTTTCTAAGTTCAAGATATTTTATGTTCATGACAGCTCTGTGGTCATGCACAACTTCCAGTAATTACTGTAAAGTCAAAGTAAAAAAAGGTGGAAGGAAATTTCAATGATATAAATGTCTGAATCACTATTTGACATTTCTAGAGGTAACATTAAATCATTGTATTATCTTTCCTAAGGTGCCTATGAAGCAGTTTATGTGTAATTAAAAACCCGTAATCAAAGTCATGGTTTAACCATGGCATGAAAATAATATTTCTCCCCCATGAGACATACGGGCTACCTGAGCTCCCAGCTCTCTGCTCCGCAGCTGGAGCAGCCAATCAGGCTCCCCCAAATCCCCGTCAGCACCCATGTCTGCCAGGGGGGCCTCGCTGTGCCTTAGCCGGTCCGTCAGCTGAGTAGAAGGATCAGGATACACCAGGATCAGCAATACAGGAGGACACAGAGCCCTTAGTGCAGCACAAATACACAACACTCACAGGCTCCCCTTCCCACCACATATTTGCACTGACATTTGCCGTGTCTCCATGAAGACACTTGTGGAGACATTTGTGATGTCTCCATGAGGTCCCTTCGTGAAATTTACAGCACCGGCGACAACTGGAACATCCAAGTACACACTCAGTTGGGTGAAACTGTAGAATAAATCTATGCCTCATAAAATAGTTCAGCTCAGTAGCTGGATGTGAATTCTGACAAGTGCTGCAGAAATTCATTCAATATAAAATAAGCATACACTGTATATGTGGCTATAAATTCATGAATGCATGCATCTGTGTGTGTGTGTGTGTCTGTATGGTGTGTGTGTGTGTGTGCGTGTCTGTATGGTGTGTGTGTGTGTGTTTATGGTACTCCTGTACCTTTATCAGTTCTTTCAATAGCAGCATGGGAGGTTCCTGTAACGTAAGTAGGGTCTTCCCAACCACCTCACAATAGTGGTAGGCCTGAGAGGCTAGGCCACAGTCCAACAGACGACACGCATACAGGAACTTATACACCTACACACACACACACACACACACACATGGCCCACGGTGACAAATACTCCTCACACACACACAAAAGTTTACACTGGCAGACCGAATAATACAACAACCCCCCTAAACCCCTGAACATATATTCTTCATTGGTATACATGGATGGCATAACCAGCTGATTAGTGCTGGTCTTCAAAGGGAAAACAGTGTGAATCAATCAACAGCCTATTGTTCTGTAGGCAAAATAACCAAAACATTTCTAACATAGACCAAATAGTGATCCAGTAAGTAACGATAACTGAATGGGGCAGGCTTAAATGAAACGGAGCGTGAGTTTTTGTGCCCCATTCAGTTAGTGTTTGCTGCCGATTCGCTATTAGCTGTGTGTTGTACTTGTTTTTTTTTCCCATTGACAGCACTTGTTGACTTTGAGCAACAGAACTACAGTATGGATTGGTTCACACCAGATTTGTCCTTGTATGGTTCAGGGCTAAGGGTTAAGTCACAATTTTTACCTGAAAAGGGGGGTCAACGTAAGCAGGGTTTCCAAGCCTCTGGCTGTATTCAAACACTTCTGTGCATTGCATTGCCGAGCTTTGCGCAAACTTCAAAAAGGGAAGACTGCACAGGGAAAGAATATATTTACACTTCATTTAAGGCTAATTTTCATACAACAGCAAAGTTTTTGTTTAGTCTTACCTCTGGCTACTGCCAAGAAGCACCAAACGGTCAGTTTTGTTCATGTACACTCCAAAGGGAGCGCGAGCAGTGAGGTAGCAGATATGGGCAGCATGTAGCTGCCCTCTGGTGGCTACAAGAGGAATGGCACATGATAGTTTAACAAGATCTCATCAAGCACAGTTAAGGCCAGAAAAGTCGCTGTAAAACAATTAAACATAATTCCCGTCGATGTGAGAGGATGGCTTGCTCTATTGTGACATTCTGCCAGTGTCATACCTAGCGTGTCTCCCATGGTAATGATAGCCCTGCGGTGAGTCTCACAATCCTCCGTTTCGTTGGAGAGCATGACGGCCAAGTGGGGCTTCCAGTCGCCCCACCTGTCGCTCCCACAACACTGCCAAACACAAATCAGAGCCAACATGAAGCTCACTGACATTACAGTGATTGTTGGACAGTACCAGTATGAGACTGTTTGGAATAGGCCACTAGGCCAACCGAAACAGTAAAACTATCAGTCAAGGCCTGTCTTTCTGGGGGTTTGAAGAATAGCTTTCAGTTGGATGGGCCCATTATCACAGCAGCCAATTTTCCGGGAGGCGGCAAGGTAACCACAGGTGCTACCAATGACATCTT
Source organism: Sardinella tawilis (assembly GCA_030264315.1). Taxonomy (NCBI): domain Eukaryota; kingdom Metazoa; phylum Chordata; class Actinopteri; order Clupeiformes; family Clupeidae; genus Sardinella; species Sardinella tawilis. The sequence continues at coordinate 13,120 of JASCQY010126377.1, forward strand.
GAATAAGGATCTGTTACTGCCACATTGAATATGAATCTTGTTGACTGTAAATGATACAGTAACACCTGTGCTTACCTTGTCACTACCTTGAAAAATGACTGAGGCAAAATGGGCTGAATGTACAGTATTTGAGTATGCTTTATAAATGGTAGACTGCTCAAATGCTGGAAACTTTATTTAGAAGTAACAGAGAGAAAATGAGATGAAATGAGAGAGAATGTGATACAGTACAATGGTCAGGCCCAGCAGACCTGGCCAAGGGAGACCTATGCCACAATGGGCTTGCAACATCAGATCTAATGAAACAAAGGAAGTTTTCACCTTAAACCTTTTGGTAACACTTTATTTGAAGGTACCATCATATGCATGATGACACTGTCATAACAGTGTCATAAAAGTGTCATGTCACAGACATGACAGTGTCATAAACATAATGTCAATGTCATAAACATTTCATGTCTGTTGTCATGAAGTGTCATTTGTTTATTGTCATGACAAGTTTACATTGGGTTGTCTTCATTATGACAAGTTGACATTAATCAAAGAGACATTACCAGAAGTTGTCTTTGTCATGACAAGCTGACATTAGTCAATGTGACATTACCAAAGGTTGTCTTTGCCATGACAACTTGACATTGTTTGGGCTGTCTTCATTATGACAAGTTGACATCATTCAAAGTGACATTGCCAGAAAATGTCTTTGTCATGACAACTTGACACTA
>JASCQY010126438.1:0-13835 GCA_030264315.1 Sardinella tawilis
CCCCCCTTCCCCTTGCAAAAATAGAACACGGAATTTAACGGACGTTGGTTCCTCTCGCTCCGCTTTTACCCTCTCTGGTGGTAAGTCTCATTGAGATCAAATAACTTTCCAAAGGGAGCTGTGGAACAACAATGGCAAAGCCAAGTCATCAGAGCATATTGTATGTAATCATGGGCAGAGACAATAGTCAAATGTACTCATAGAAAAAAGGAAGAGGGATAGTTGAAGCCATGCAAGAATTCTTGCTGAAAAAAGTGCACATTTTGCAGAGAAATTGAGGCTTTTGGTCTCTTTACTTTTTAAGGAGGTTAACTTCTCAAATTTTGACACTTAGAATGGCTAAAAATACAAGGCAGCAAGCAAGCAAGCCTTTTTTTGTCCTTTTCGAAGTTGGCTCATTTCTGAAGTACTGTACTTCAAGACAAACACATTTCATAAGAGTTGTCTGCAGGTGCAGATACTGTGAATCCTGGCTATGTGTGAAACCTGCCCCAGAGACACAGAGCAGAAGGGAGACGTGCGGGCTGAGGGTACGTGAGAGGACACTGCACTGGTGAGAGGCAGACAGCAAAACTGAAGACTCAATGGAGAGATGAGCTCCATTAAGGCGTTCACCATGCATCACATTCAAGGGGGCAAATGATTTACCCGCAACCCTTTTTTGTCACTCACCATCTGGATGTGCACACCTGGGCCTGGAGGTATACCGCAATATCCATGGAGCTCTTGGCATTGTCATACACTGCTGACTCAGCCATTTATGTCAATGGTGGAAGAAAGTCCAGAGCTATGGCAGATTAATCAAGTTATTGTAACTATTCTGATAGGCGACTCAATATAACTGTTAAGGGAAGGACAAAGGAGGGGAGGGCAAGGGTGCTATAAGGTGTGTGTTCCAGTGGTGGTGCTGGGGCGTATATGGGGTCCCATTTGGTAGGCCTACATTTTCATCCATACAGTGATTTCATCCATAATTCATAAAGGCTTTACACAGATGTTTGAAAATCAAGGATCACTCTTATATGTCTTTATGCTTTCAGATGATGGCAGGAATGGAACACATCGCTTATAGAATTCAAAATTATGTTTTCCAAATAAGCAGTTACCTTTCAATATAAATATAATGTATGTTTCAGCAACATAAACTATAAGATGGACAAGCTATTAGTCTGCACTAGAATTTGCTTCTCTATGTCCAGCTAACACAATCTCAGAATTATTGCTGCCATTACCCCACATATGTAATCTACTGAGTCAAATGCAACAACCTAGCCAATAATAAAAACTATAACTATAACTATAACTATAAAAACTATATTGTGGTAGAGGCCTTGTTCAATTGTTTAATTGATTGATAACCCCATACTATGGAATAATGGCAAATGGCTTTTTTTTTTCCTCATCAGGCAATATATTTTTACAACCACTGATTGATGTGGTTTTATAGCCTTGGAAAATAATGCATACATGTTGACTAATAAACACTTGATTAGGCAGCATGGGGGGGTTTGCAATGAATATGTATGAGGCTAATGAAAGAAACAGTGAAGGAGTATTTTTATCACTTTTCAGCCAAGCGTGTCCACTTGGCTTGATGTCCAGTTAATTGTGACTGATGAGGGTGGAATTAATTTGCGCCTGATCACGTTTAAATGCTGGCTCTTGCACTCCCCTTCAAGTGAAAGTGAAGGTTTCAGCATTTCTTATTCTCTCAATAGACACTGGGCAACAACCCCCCCCCCCTTTCCAACTCCTCGAAATGTGGTCTGGACATACCTCCTCTGGCTTTTCAAAGGTGTAATTTCAGAACAAAATATATCATATGGAAAATGATTTTAATGAAATACCTACACCTGCTACTTGTGAGTAGACCGGTTATGTTTTCAGTTTCATGATAAAAAAGTAAAAGCTATGATAAGTGAAAGGCAGAGTATATAAAATGTGGAATTTGCAAGACAGTGGCTCCCCCTAGTGTTTCCATTGAGCCATGATTTGAGTGAGCAGAAACAGAGATGTTCAGCATGTAGAGAAATAATTACAGCTTATTTTAATATTGTATGGCTAAATAGAGAATATAATAACAATAACACTCATAATCAACATGTTGTCAGTATTACACAGAATAGCCCTGGATGATGTCTGCTCTGCTTTCCTCAACCCATTAGTGAAAATCAAGAGGAAGGACAGAGCACAGAGTTCAGAGACTTAGCCCTGTCAACACGAGCAGTCAAATTAAATGATCAGATTAACAGTTGCCGAGTGATGAGAACTGTCTACAGTAAACACTTGATTATGTGAAGATAATATAGCACAGGCAACAGAGGTCTGCACACTGGGGAATTTGGATTAGTTGAAAACATTGGTTGTCATTGTTTTTATACCTCTTATTTGAGTGTTATGCTGTGCATAAAGCCATATTTCAGTCTGACAATGTCAATGTCAGGGCTTTTCTGGTGGCTTATTATTGTTTAAAGATTTATGGATAGAAGTTTATAGATTATTAAACAAATTAAACTAGATTGTAGTGCAAAGTGTTTACTATTTAGGCTACTAGTAATTCATTGTTAATAGCATCATTTGAATAAAAAAAATACTTCTGTTGGCCCTGGCATACATAATCGTGTAACACAATTCAAGTACAATTATATCTGCGCAGAAGTGTGATGGAGGACAAGTCACTCTGACTGAAGAACAGATTCATTCTTATTAATGTGGAGGAGGGATCAGGTGTTTGAAATCATGTGTTCTCATGTGTTATTAAAAGATGCACCCAAAGACACATGTGCAGCCGAAATGCTTCATACTCTTCAGTAGCCGAAGTAGGCCTACTACTAATCCTAAAAGAACAACAATTAGTGGTATACTGGTCATGTAAACTAAGACATTTACCACGGCTTAAGTGTTGTGGTCAAACAATTTTGAAGTGAAAACATAACCTTTGGCTGACGAGGGATATCATGGGACCACAGACGCAGTAAAGATCTATTTCAGCTAGGCCTAAATGCCACTTTTCTCAATACCAGAGAATTAATGTACTTCTTCATAGACTACGCAATGTTATTAAATAGTACCACATAGCCTTAGAGATAGTAAGTTAAGCCATTTAACATGACCAATATATACGAGGTCACTTGGTAGTTGGGTGACCAAGGTGCCACCAGAATTATAGCAGCTTAGTAACAGCGATCTTATTAGAGACTAATTAAAAGCCTGGTAAACCAATCTGGTGAGGACTGAGAATAAACAAACTATTAAGATTTGTGTGTGTGTGAAGATGAATCTCAAAATTGGACACAGTCTCTTTATTCTATTTGACTTCACACAGTCAGTACTGACCTTTAGTAGATAAAACCCCTGAAACCCCAGTCACTCACACAAAACACATGAAACCAGGAGTGATTAAAATACTTTTTTTTACATATTTTCTTAATGTGCATTCATCTGCAAAAAACAATTTACATAATTTAATAACGTTAAAGGTTAAAGATCACACACAATGAAAAAGCACACAGCTTTTCCCAATGGAACATGTAGGAGGCTGTCTGATTTTATTCTGCAGAGGAAGACAACCAGCAAAACTACAGGCCAAGAAAGGCATCTAGTCATGATGGATGAGCATATGTGTGTATGTGTGTCGACTGTGATCTCCAAGATAAAAGAGTTGTGATAAGTCCTCCTCTCCCAAAAATGCTCTTGATAAGCGTTTTAATTTCGGCATGACTTTGACAAGTGAAGTGTCTGGCTCCCAAGAGGTTTAGGCCTCCAGCGTTTAGAAGTCTGGCCTGTCCTTCTTCAGCTTGGAATAGTCCATGTTCACAGCGAACATCTGTGGACACACACAAACACACACACACAGACGTTCAGGTATAGCATCCACCGTAAGCTTATGGGGCATTAGTAGATCTCACTGCTAAGATAATCAGCCTGATCTCCAACACTGCTGTATTACAGTAATCCCATCCACTCACACAACCATCCCTGCCAAGATTCCAACGGGCTCTCACTGTCCACTGGTGCCAAGTACAGTAAGATATCTTCTTATGCTATGATATCACTGGGCTGCATTCAACCTATTAGATGCTGATCTTAATGTCTGGAGCGCACCAATTCGATCAGAGTTTTGAAGAATTTGAAGATGAACTACCTCATATACATTTTTGAACTGTGATAAAGAGTCAAGATGTTTTGTTTCTGGTCATGTGTCCGTGATCGGGCAGAGGACATGATATTTACCTTGTATTGGTGGTTGGGTCCCAGCTTGTTCCAGGGTTCTGGGTTATTTGTGCGGTCCCACCTGAGTAGCACATATCAGACAACAAAAATCAGGATGAGGAAAAAAGCAATAAATAAATAAATAAGTAAGAATAAATGAAATAATTCTTTTAATGTTGAGAATGATCATTTAGAGCAGAAATGGGGGGGTTGAGGGTTTGTTGAGGGTTTTCGGTTGTGGTGGTGTGTTTATGTGAATGAGTTAGTCACTTACGAGCATTCAGGGTTCTTAAATGCCAAGCGTCCCAAGTACAGCCCGGACATGGTGCATCCTCCGCCAATGAAAAAGAAGAGGGGGATCAACTGAGGAGCAAAATATGAGAAGAAATGGCACTATGTCACTCACTACAACCTGTTCTTAACCCACAAGTGGTCAGTGCATCAAAATGTCAAGGCTGAATCCTATATACTTAAATATAAGTAAATCTTCTCCTGTAAATATGTTGGAGGGGATATCATTAGGAAGCAGATTCCAAATAAAGTTGGTGCCATTCCAAGTCTACATGTGCAGTAGCTGGTTGGATCAGCATGATATCTGTATCCAAGCCAAATCCACTACATTTAGATACATGAGCGCAGACTTGGTTCAAAATAATGTAGACTCTCTTCTACAAAGTACAAGGTCCTGCGCAGCAACAACAATTCCGAGCAAGGGTGGATTAAGTGGTCTAGTGTTCCACTGGTAAAAAATCCACAGTTATAGGAAAAAATACGGTTGTATACACATATTATTGTATATAGCTGTTTATCAATCCAGCTGTTTATTGCATCATTCCTGTAATTATGGCGAGGATACATTTACGACTTCTATCGACAGGCAAGGCTACCAGCTGGAGCCTAGCTAGGAAGGGCCTACTGTATGGCTGTCGATCGATCCGATTCTGAAGAGATCGAACACGGAAGCTACCAAGAAAACAAAAATCAGCCTTGAACCAGAAAGCACTTCTCTTCGATTGCCCTTGGAACACGATGTACTTTTATAGCATCTAATTGTTCTCGCAGCTCAGGCATCAAACAAAAGGCATATCAGTACACTACGAGAGCGACGGTGCAGCTTGCTAGATTAGTCTGGTCTATACTGAGACGTCATGGTATGGCGGCTTGCATATATGACCTATATGGATGGCAGCTAAGCTACATTAGGCTACCATACGACCCCTGTATGTGAACGGAATTTCATCCTGATATTCAATGTTATTCTGAAATAAAACAGTAGGCTACATCATTTGCCACTGTTTTCTTGACAACAGAATAGTAAGAAAATTGTTTCAATGCGACAAATTTTCATTCCATATCCAGCACGACGCATAGAAACATTGTTGCCGATTCCACAAACAAGTGTAGCGTAGTGTTTTCCTGTGTAACCTACAGTAGGTTATAGACGGAAATTAATCATTATAACACGATGCACAGTGGCAATAATATGCCGTTCACTCGAAAGCAGTACATTGCATAGAAAGGATACTCGCCGTAATTGGACGTATCCAATTAATATGATTTTCTAGCCGTGGCCTAGTCTAGCACCACGGCGGGCCTTGTCATAGCTACTACATTAGCCTATTGTGGGTTAGAACCAGAAAATATATTATTTTCATTGTCAGTATAGCTTTTAAAGTGAAATAACGCTTAATTAATAAAACTGTATGACAATCTGTTTTTGGATCTCAAGGTCAAAAATCTTCTATCAGAATAGGCCCATAACACGTATTTCATGTGTTATTATAGTCACAAGTGAATCCCTTCCTTGTAAAGCGAATTATTTTAACATTGTATGCCAATTTTTACAATATAACAATAATAGCAGAGTTTCTACACTGATGAAACAAAACAATTTCTGCAGCCTAAAATATTCAAGGAGATAGCCCACATCCATTGTATGAACAACTTTTAACGAAAATTCTGTAGCCTACCGGTAACATTCCATCTCAATGTCATGGGATGAGACAAAACCATCTAAAAACACTTAACAGAATGGCTTGATTGCTTACCGCCGGGTGGGATTTTAGCTGCTTCCAAACCGTTGCGATCACCATTTTTGCGGCTATACCCTAATCCCTTCACAAGTGAATGTTACAGTATCAGTTTAAGAGAATAAATTAGCTTTCCGCTGAAAACGTGCGTCTAGTGCGGACGTGCTTCGAGTCTGAGACCGGGAAATAGGTCGGCGCGTAGACCCATCAGTGAAAGCCCCGCCCACAATACTGAACAAAACCAATGGGAATGCACGGCAGCATTTCCAACTAGTTGATGAACTCAAAAGATTACACAGACAACCATTCCTATGGGCATCGTCATGACCAAATCACCGAGACTAGTCAGTTGGCTATCCGGAATGGGTGTGTGAGTTATTCTGAATGAGAAAAAGATTTTCTATAACAAAATAAACACCACCATACAGATTCACTAAAAAAACTTTATCTTGTTCAAAATGAACCAGTGTTTTTACAAGTACAACAAATCCATCATCCAAACTCATCACCATGTGAAATTCCTTAACTCATCCAAATGAAGTCTGACCAATTTGCAGAACATTAAAATAATCTGACAAAGCAGATGACAATTGTACCAAAAAAAGGTAAAGAGAAAAAAACAAAACAAAAACTAAGTGCATATGACATTGGCGCTTACCTTTCATTTTAACACAGCCTAAGAGATCATAGCTTATGCAGACAGTACAACAATCATCTGTCTAAGTTATTTTTCAACTTAAAGTAAATTCAAGTAGAGTATGAAAGTTTGAACACAAAACGTTTCCAACTAAAAAGTGCAAAACAGACATCTACTGTACCCTGCAGAGTAAAAGAAAACATGCTGAACTTTCATCTTTGATGTTGAATAACAAAACAAGGAGGAATATGACTCCAAAAGAACTAAGACTACCCAGTAAGGTATGCTACCAGCATGTACAGGAAAGGTTGTTACATCCCCTCAATATCAATAAATCAATAAATACCATATTTAAATAAGGAAGATTGTAATATGATTTATGGTCTGAAACCAAGTTAGTAGACTTAAAAACTTTTGCACATTTCTTTCATATCAGGTCTCTCACATCAGCAAAAGCACACACATTCTGGCAGCGAGGTGTGTACGTGTGTGTGTGTGTGTGTGTGTTTGGGGGGTGGGGTGTTGTTACATTTAGTCAGTTATGAAGTATGTTGGCCATGTGTTGGCCATGTCAACATGTCACATGTTGGGGGGGGGGCAGCAATATCCGATATCTAGGCACAAGACAGACAGACAGACACACACACAGTCCATCACCTCATTTCACCCTCACTCCAACAGTTAAAGCACTTTCAACACTGTCTGAAAGCATTTTTTTTTAGTTCTGTGATAAAGGAAATGCCCCACAGCATGGAATGCTTAAATATCCTCACTGAGATCTAGGCGTCTTCTATGATCGTTAATTACTCTATTTTCCTTTATCTTATTATATATTTATTGATTTGGTGCAATTAACACTTTTGGCAGGATCATGCATGAGGCAACTCATAATATATGCTGCATGAGCATTTTCTTTGAAAGATTCACCACCATCTTAACACGTCATTTCTTTGGGCAGATGTCAAGTGGCTGACAGACATTTGCTCATCTCAAACCATAAATAGGGTCCGTCCTATTCAGTGAGTACAGAGAAAACTTTACATAAAAAAAAACAAATGACAACCTGCAACTGACTGAAAAGTGGAAAAGAGAGTGATCATGTTTCTCCCATCACCATGACACCATGCTCTGAATCTCACACACACACACTCGCTCAGTCACCCTCTCTCTCTCTCTCTTTCTCTCACACTCAACCAACCACACACACACACACACACACACACACACACAAGCACCATCTTTGCTGTTGGGCTACACTACCCATCACAGTCTCTCTCTCGACGTCTCTCTCTCTTGGTTGCAGCGACAGAATCAGGGGAGGGCGTTGTCATTCCTGCATACCCCGCCTGCTCAGATATAGGCGACACTGATAGGCTGCAAAACAGAAAGTCCATGGAAGGGGGAGGGGGTTTGTGCAGACTGACGGGGCAAAATGTGGAGCCTCTCCGTGGCTTGAAGTTGACCTTACCAGGGTCAGGGCAAGTCAGAAAGACATGGGACTGGGACATGACAGAAGACCTACAGGACAAACAGGGAGACATGGACAATACAATTAAAATACAACAAAAAAAATATTTAATAAAAAAAAAAGAACAAGCAAAAAAACAAGCAGAGATAAAGATCATATTGACATATTAGCCGGCAAGATCCTGTTTGAAGTAAAACCCCCACCCACACAAAATACAACAGACAACACTGACACAAAATATATAACATTGTTAATCTTCACAGTGAAATCGAAACACATATAATTACACATGAAACCTCAACATTTTCTAGAGCACGGGCCTTGGAACAAGAAGAAAATTTGCCATTGTGCAATACCTTCTCTGGACAACAGATGGAGACCACCATCTCAATGCAGTGCTTGAGCACACACCATAGACATTTAGCTGGGGTACTTACCTACAGCGACATTCAGTGAACTAAGCACAGGACAGTTCACCTGAAGCCACTCTGGGTATTTAAGTGTCTTGCACAGGGGAACTCCAATTTTAAATTTGTGTGACGTTGCAGTTTGCAAAATCTCAGTTACAAGTAGGTTTCAACTGGAACTACCTCTGAATTCAGAATTGTAGCTTGTTATATCTTCGGAGTTGTGGCATTTTGTGTGTTCATTTCTACCTGCATGAGGTGTGTGTGTGTGTGTGTGTGTGCGCGTGTGTGCGCACTCACATGGCCTCCTCACACACCGGGACCTTTTCGCAACCCTCTGGTGGCTCCCTCTGGAAACACACACTCTTGTTGGGTCGTGGGGAGCAGGACAGCAGCTCCAGGGGTCCGTCCTCCCCCCACACAGGAGGCCAACAGGACGCAGGCACGATGTCTCCGCCTTCCCCAACCACCAGGGCTTGAGAGGGAGCAGATTCATCCTCCTTGTCCCCAGAGGAAGCTGCCCCAGGGGGGGCAGAGGAGTCCCCGTCATCCAGACTCAACAAGCCCACAAGAGGGAGAGCAGAGACACCATCCTCTCCACACACCTCTGTGGTAGGAAAAAAAAAAACATAAAAAAAAGATATCAAAACAAGTGTAAGACACACAGCTTTTATTTTTATCATTAGCAAGCATTTATAAGTTGATACCTGGGACTTCAGGTATCGGAATGAGCAAATTTGATACAGCTTAGAGTGAACAGAAGTGAGACAGCTGTCAACAGTAACTGATGAAGGCAAGGAAAATTCTGCTTCAGTTTTGATTTCCTGTTACCCTCAGTTAGTTAGCTGGCGGCTCGCAACTTCAGTCAAATTATCCCTTGCTCCTATACCCAACAATAGCACGTAGCAACCACAGAAGTGGGTTGATGCACTCTGGATGATTCCTTTAAGCTGCACCAAAGACAGGCTTTTATTTGAAGCAGGCCTATGTTAGGGGCAGGGTTTTACTTCTACAGATGTGACTAGTGGGCTACACTTCTGTGGATATAGCCTGTGCCTGTTCTTTGCATGGCGCAGCTGCTTTTCAATGTTTCCTAGTTGCAACAAAATGATGTCCCAACAGACTTTTCTGTACAGAGATGTGGACGCACTGACTCGCAGCTGATTGGTTGAATTTCATTTGTGGAAATTGCAACAAAATGGTCTCAGGGTAATGTGTAAAAGTGAGGTCAATCGTTTCCAGCATGGGCCATGGTGGTATAAAGGTGATGCTATACTCAAAGGCAGACATCCCAAGTTCAGATAGTCTGAATATCGGTGCACTTAAACAGATGATGCCACCAATTATCTGATGTATCTGGTGGAATAATTAGGATCAGCTGGCTTCAAAGTTCTAGAGTGCAACCAATTTGGCACATGCAACCTAATTTTTCAAAAGTGCGACTAAAAAAATCTGAGGTCGCACCGGTGTGACCAGCCGGTCAGGAAAAAAAAAAAATGTCTAACTTTACAAGTCTCCTTGTGACCCACAACAGACACAGAGCGCTAGAGAAAACAAAAAATCATCATCATGCCCATATCGTGGTCTAAACCAATCAATCAGAGATAGTCAGGGGCGGGACCTCTCTGATTGACCTAGCTGCGTGTGTGAATGTTTGAGAGTGTTGTAGGCAGAGAGCGGTGAGTTAAGTTGGTCAGGTAGGCTTATGTGTACGTAGCTGTAGGAGAAAAAATGAAATGCACAACTGATAACTTTTTCGTAAAGTTACGGCCTGCTCCAAGCCAGTGCCCAGTGTCTGACACAGAGACATCAACCTCAGAGGTGAACATGGGTCCGGACTCTGGGTCCAGGAGACCGAATCGAATAACGAGCTGGTCGACTGTGAGCCAGAGCCAGAGCCCACTGAGGGTAAACGGCCAAAAGTCTACGCATTCAGAAGAGAATGGCTCGACTAGTTTCCCTGGCTACGATATCACAAGGCTAACAATATGATGCACTGCATTTATTGCAATGAATGTGGGAAGCATATATGCATATATGGCTGGCAATACTGCGTTTGTTACTGGGGCAAATACATTCCGCATCGAAACGCTAAAAAAGCACAACACATCAAAGAAACATATTGCCCGCGGCGATAAGTGCACTTCTCAAGTGTCTCCTCTCTCCTCTGCCTTCCAGCGGCAGGCAGCAGCTAATAGAACATTCAAACAGGCCGAGATGATTGTCAAATTCAACATTGCGTACAATATAGCAAAAGAACTACTTCCCTTTACAAAGTTCAAGTCAGAGATTGTACTGCACACAAAAAAAAAAAATGGCTTAAACATAAACCCAACTTATAGCAATGATGTTGCGTGCGCCCAGTTCATTGGCGTCATAGCCGACACATTGAAAGAAAAGACATCTGTGGAAATTGCGGACAGTACATACATGCCATTCCTGATCACGAAAGTGAATCTGTAAAACTGCGGTGTTAAATGCAATGCGTTTGAAAATTTGGGTGCACCTAACTTTTGTGCTGGTGCACCTAAGAAAAAAAGTTACGCGCACCAGTGCAACCAGTGCAAAAAGTTAGTCTAGAGCCCTGGCTGGCTTGCTACATAGTTGGAACTAATATTTGGGACTTATACTTTGAACCTGGGACTATCCATCTTCCTCATGTAAAACAACTTGGAAAAACAGATGAATAATTTCATTACTAGTATCAGTAACTGGGGATAAAACTGTGGGGAAATGCTCCGAATGAGAAGACTGACCATTTCATGATCAAGTGAATAATTCTGTAGCTTATTAGAGGACTGGCAGGGGTGTAGTGGCTGTTGGACACTTCTTGGAACAGAGGCCGTTTCTCACATGATTTTAATATTAGGCATTCAAATATATACTATACTTTCAAACATGCAATACTGAAAGTGCTGAAAATAGCACTGGCCTGCTTTTGAGGTCTGGCTTGTATTTCTTCACGTCGACCATGACCCAGGCCATCATCTGAAGCCCCATTTTTGGTTTCGATGACATTTTTCAACAGCTGCCCAACCCATGGCTACATGCATGTAGTGCCAGGCCCCATGTACGAATACGTACACAACAGCACCATATGCTAGCTCAGTGTGAAAATGTGATAACAAAACCACAATGCTCATCATAGTTCCCTTTTCCATTTCCAGTAGTAGTCCTGAATAGCTTGGTCCTTGACTCAACTTGAAAACATTGATACAATTCCTGTTGTTCTTGAATGTGTAATTATTGCAATGGCATAAGGCAACTTTTTTGCTCCATGTTGTGGCAATTGATTTTAAGCGGTTAAGTAAGCTTGAAGCAAGTCGCCCACTAACAAATGAAATATACCAATGTTTGTACCAATTTGTACCAAATCATAATTCTCCTACCAAAAATCAACACTTCAAATACAAGGAATATATTTTACGGAGTTACAAAACATGACGGCAGCAGCTGGCGCAACTGCTCTCCTTTCTGACTTCCTCAACAAACTGCCCAATGAATACGTTGTTCTTGGAGATCTAAATTGGGACTGGCTATCCCCAACGTCGGCTTTAAGAGACATATGCGACGCACTTCATTTGACTCAATTAATTCAGTCCCCGACGCGTCTAAATATCAAACGTATGGACAAATCTACGTTACTGGACGTCATCCTGACTAATGCTCCTCACAAATATTCCGCGACAGGTGTTTTTTGTAATGATGTGAGTGATCATTGTATGGTTGCCTGTGTCAGAAACACTAAAATGATAAAGACCAGGCCACGTTTTGTTTTTAAAAGAAATTATAAGTGTTTTAATGAACAAGCTTTTGTACATGAAGTATTCCATAGTGATTTAAACTTGGTCTGCTTAATGGATGATGTTGAGATAGCTTGGGATTATTTTAAGAAAGCCTTTATAGCCTTAATTGATAAGCATGCACCTCTTAGAAGGTATAGGGTGAGGGGCAGGGACAACCCGTGGTTTAATGAGTGTATTGCAACTGCCATAAGAAAGCGTAATGAGGCTTGGGTTGAAGCAAAAAAACACAATAGTGATGCATGCTGGATAAACTACAGGGTTTTAAGAAATAAATGCACACGGTTGATTAAGAGTACAAAAAATGAGCATTATCTTAATTTACTACAAACAAACCTAAACGACCCCAAAAAATTTTGGAAAGCAATCAAAACCTCATCGGGTGATGTGCCACCTCCCACTATCCCTGAATATCTAGTAACTGGCCATGGAGAAATTAGGGATAAGCAAAATATGGTAGATACATTTAATGAGCATTTCATTAGTGCTGGAATTGCCACTCAATCAACCCTCCCAGCCAATCCTACTAATAGTTTGACTACCCAAGCTCAAAACCAGAGCTTAAATAGGCCAAGTTTTACTTTCAGCTCTATATCTGACTATGAAGTTCAGAGGGCTTTGGTAGAACTGGACTGTAAAAAGTCTGCCGGCCCTGACCAGATTGAGCCTTATTTTCTTAAAATTGCTGCTAATGTGATTGCTGGTCCTATTGCCTATATTTTTAATCTTAGTTTAAATAGTGGTTCTATACCTAAAGCATGGAAGTGTGCACATGTCCTCCCACTATTAAAAAGTGGAGACCCCTCTGTACTGGACAATTACCGTCCAATTTCTAGATTATCTGTGATGGCCAAGTTGTTTGAATCTTTTGTAAATGAGCAACTGAAAACATTTTTAACTATGAACTCTATTTTAAATCCTATGCAGTCTGGCTTCCGACCAGGTCATAGCACAGTCAGCGCGGTAACCCTAGTCACAAATGACATTATAAATGCGTTAGATGAAAGGAAGTCCTGTGCTGCGATATTTATTGATCTCTCGAAGGCCTTTGATACCGTCAGCCATGACCTCCTCCTGAAACGCTTACATATTATAGGCTTTAGTGATGTTGTGCTGAGGTGGTTTTCAAACTACCTCAGTGCCAGGACACAATGTATTGTGTTTGAGAAATATACCTCAACCTCCTTAGAAGTGAAAATGGGTGTCCCACAAGGGTCTATTTTGGGGCCAATTTTATTTTCTATTTATATAAATGATCTGGGTAAGGATTTAAAACAA
>JASCQY010126529.1:0-12500 GCA_030264315.1 Sardinella tawilis
TTCATACCCCACTCTTTGGCTGCCCCCCCCCCCCCTCCCAACACACACACACGCACGCACACACACACACACACACACACACACACAGCGGCTGGAGGGAGGATGACAGACTGGGCTGCCTCAGTAAAATCAAACTCAATCTCACTACTGTATGCCGGGTTTATTTTTCTCCAGGCGGCCATGCAGCACTGCTTTAATTAAGGCAAACAGCGGAGGAAAGCCCAGTGGAATAGCTTCCTGTGCGCCACCGCCAATCCACATGCATTCCCGAGCCCCTCCCAAGGTTCCTTCTTTTTCTGCCTCCTTTTTAGCATGTCTATATGCAAGCCAGGCCTCACGTGTAAGGAGAGGATGTGAAACAGAACCCATCAGTGGCCCACATACGGGCCAGATTGTAGACAGATCGTCTCCCAGCTCAGCCGCAATGTGTGTCGCCATTTCATGTTGTGCAGAACACACTGGAAAAACACTGGACATTTCACAGCAGTTCCATAATACATTTAAAGAAAAAGTAACAATTCGCCAAAGCGACTGAAAAAAAATTCTAGTTTCTATTCAGGCACCTGCATGGGCACCCTGGACCTTCCCCTTTCCCACTCAGCTCTGGCTGAAGGGCTTGATTGCTCTCACCCCTGGGGTCACCCAGATTATGTGGAGTGCTGCTTTTGAAAAGGTGCCGTGTCTGGAGCTGCTTGTAATGGCTAAGTGTGTTGATTTATCCCTAAATCCTCTCTAGTTGGCTAAAGTGGAGGTGTCTGTGAATGACTCGGACCTGTGATGAATTCAAATGCTATACAATATCATATGGCGCTGCGCACTCCCTCTTGTAGACCATTTAAAAATACAATTGGCCGAACATTTCTATTTCATTTCCTAGCTACTTCCCCTAAGTATAACGAAACGGCCATATTCAGTAGAAAGTTTAAATGGAAACCCTGTGGAAATAGCAATGGCGCTAATAATCGCGCTCTTTTAAAATAGCATTGCATAATAGGCTACTGTAGCAGCTCTATGCTTTGGATCTGTGTGTTATATCTGCCCTCCATATTCCTTGAAAATCCACTATGTGAAGCTACTATATGCTATAAGTGTGACGCCAAATGCCCTCCTGCTTTACACAGTACAGAACAGAAAGGAGGGGATTTTACTGAGTACTTTTCAGCAGTTACAGAAGTACGCTAGGTGACGTCTAATCCGTCTACTTGAGCGACTAATGTCAAACATAGTCATATAGGATGTTATTTAAAAAGCTCACAGATAATCTGTTCTCAAATGAAACTCTCTATATTCCTAGATAATCCTCTGCAGTCTATTCCATCATGTCTGGTTGAATCATCCCCAAAGAAAAATGTTAATATAATTTTGACAAAGAAATTCTAATATACATTGTCACAGAATGTGATGTTCACCAAACAACTTTTCACTTAGGCTACTTTTCATGATGATAGTGTACATGGTAAATGCAAATGACACTGTTTATCGAAGATTAACCTGTTTGAACATATGTTATGTTTTCATTTGTTCATCTGTTGGTTTGTTTTGTCTGTTAGCCTGGTGTATTGGGTTTGCAGCAGCTTGTTCTCAGGGTGCTTTTCTGGTTGAATTGTCGAACCAGGGCATGGCTGGACTTTTATTTTCTAAAATGAGGGTGCCTCTACTAAGGTGACCATCCAGCCCATGGGTTTGATGCTTGGGAGGCACAAGTCCCAATGGTAAGATTTCTGCAGCAAGTAGGCTACTAAGCATACTGTAGGTCTATCTGCATAAAGCATCAAGAATAAGAGTCATGCATATGGCAGAGGGAAGAAGAAGAAGAAGAGGAAAAAGAAGAAGAAGAAGAAGAAGAAGAAGAAGAAGAAGAAGAGGAAAAAGAAGAAGAAGAAGAAGAAGAAGAAGAAGAAGAAGAAGAAGAAGAAGAACAGGAAGAAGAAGAACAGGAAGAAGCCGAGTAATAAGGGCAATTGCATCAGGCAAGAGAAAAGCATGTATTTTAATTCTGAAAAGGTTAGCAAGTCGAGAAGAAAGTGACTGTGGGCTGGTTGAATTAGAGAGACTTCCACAGCGGAGTGCATCCTAATCTCCATATTTAATATCGCTGGTCTCAAAGCTGCATTTACATCAGAGAACAGGCTCTGATGCCATTTTGCTGAGTGAGTGTTACAACAGCATTGCTGCATTTTTAATCTGCTTTTCACTGTTGTTCCTGTTGAGCCAAATGCTGGTGTATCTTTGGGAGGATGAAACAATTCCTTTTTTTTCCTCTCCATAATCTCTATTTTTGTTGCTCATCTGATAGGCTGGCAGAGGAGTGGTAGTTGTTGAAGGACTAGAGTGGGGTGATAATAATATCTGTAACTGTTGGGCTCCACTGTGCACACATTTCATTTGACTGTTTCTACAAAGTCTTGCTCCGGTTCGAAGAAATGGCCTGAAATGGCCTCCGATGACTTACATGTAATGCACTGTTGTGCTCTGATGTTGGTGGTCCTCGGCGTATACTGTATGTGACAGTGTAGATGGGTGCCTGTTGTCTCTATTACTGAAGCATCTCTCTACAAGGATATGATCTGATAGAGGCAGTTATACCACACAGATGCACAGTGATGAACTCCCACAGTGCCTTGCTCCTGGTCAGAATCGCTGCCCTGATTTTCTCATAGAGAGCAGCGATGGATTACTGTAGTTGAGAGGCTTCTCAGACCCTCTGGACTACGAGATTGATCTGCTTATTTTAGTCATTACATTGTGTGAGATCCGTCGTCATTTGTTACCTCATGTCCTATGTCTCCACCGTTCTGTAGGAGTGAAACATGCTAACCAGGTGAAATTTCATCTTCACGTCCTTAATTTTTACAGCTTTTTACGCTGACATAACCACATCCTCAACGTACATAGAGTAGCCACAGACATGTCCGTTTATTCATCTTTGTTCATCTCTTTCGGTGTTGTTTTTCCCCCTTCACAGTCACAACAAGTCTCGTTAGCTGATATTGTGGCAACTCATAGAATGTAATATCAGTACAGGTTCAGACGTGTCCTCTACCTCAGCAAGCATCACGGATGACACAGTGGCAGCAGTGCAAATAACTAGAAACAAGATGGACCCATATTTTTGTAAAACTATTGCTGTTTCTCTGTCATTATAAAGAAAATGAACAGTGTGTTGAAAAGGTATGGCTGGATATGGTCTGTGTTGAGACCAGACAATTACAGGTTTATTTTTTTGTGTTTTTTGATAGAGAGTTTAAGCTACCTTCAATTACTGTTGACATCAAAGAAAACATTGGATTTGTGTCTCTTCCTCAAACACACCCAGCCACTTACTGTCCATTTTAATGTTCCATCTCACATATCGATCAGATTTTTAATGCTCCCACTGTAAACAAGCAAAGTGCATTACTGTGCTGAGCCATTTTCTGCCGTGGTCGCTGTAAGCCATGCTTGATTTCACCCCACGTCTGGTTATGCACCCTTGGCACCCCGGTGGAAGAATAGGAAAATGCTTCAGAGAGCTCAGGCATGGGTCCTCTGAGCCTATGCATTATAGAATAGAATAGAGCTATTATCATTCATTACTCTTATTCAATGCGCCCCCGATGGTTTTTACGCCGCACATATCTGTGCTGTCCTTGTGAAGAGGAAGGCCAAAAAAAATAAAAAATAAAATAAAATAAATAAAAAATACAGACCAATAAAAACTGTGCAGGGGAACAAATTTGCTGCGAAAGATCGAACATTTGATCTGTCAAGCGCCACTCTCTGCTCAGATTCCATGGGGGCAATTATAGATAGGCAAGCTGACGCACACACTCTGCCGCAGCGACAGAGCCGCCGATCCAGGGCAGGAGGAGAGAGGAAAAGAGGGGTGGAGGGAGGGGGAAAAAAACAACTACATTCAGAAAGTGTGCATATATCTTTAAACAGTTTGTCTTATCACTTCAAAGAGCGGGGCCTCGAGGGACAGCTGCACGCAGCGATCGTGAATGAGGTCCTCTGTCGGCGCCCTCCTCACACACATACACAGAGACACACACATACACACACGCACACTTACACACACTCAACACACACACACATACACACGCTGCCTTCCAACCAGGGCACTGATTTCCCTTTTAAAGCCACCGAGTTGTGCAGAAAGCAAGGCTGGCTCTCAGCATCACAGCAAAAGGTTCAGTGCCACACACTGAAATACACATATGGGTGCACACACATATAAACACACACACACACACTCACACACACACACACACACACGGACACATACTCAAACTGCTTTAATAGAGAGTTAAAAGCCTACTTGCCATGCCCTGCTGTGATCCATGAGTATGTGACCAAGTAAGTGCCTCTGCTACGGAGAGAAATGTTTTTTTTTTTCAGCCGTTTTAAGCCCTTGTTGTGTAGGTGTTACATAATAGTACAGTCTCTGTCAGTTGGGTTGGTCTTATTTTTTATTTGTTTGTGTGTTTGTTTGTTGTTTCCGGTGTGCTGTACATTTGTAAATGCCTGTGCTTTTTCGGTCTACTTCGATGAGGCCTGCTCTCCTATAAGCTGGCTAGTCTGTCATCCATGGTCACTCACTGTAGAGACAGTCCATTAGGGACATCAGCCCCTTCCAGTGATGGATGGGAGTTTAGCTCCGACAGAGGTGGCATGCGTGTCACGCAAACAGTGTCGAACACAGTCTGCCTTTGACATGACTCACTTAGCTACCCTTCATGTACGCCGTATGCCATATGGCCTCCTGACAGGAGAAGGGGGGGGGGGGGGGGTGAAGGCGAGAGAACAATAAAAGATAATTTTTTGGGATGCTAAATGAGTGTGCTGTCAGTGTGCTTGCATGATGAACACAGGCTTGGGCAATATAAATGTCTTGGTAGAGGGAACTCCACCAGTTGCTATGCTAGGCACATCATCCCTCTCCTTTGAAGCCACAGCCATTGAGCTGAACCCATGGACAAACAGGAGGAGGAGGAGGAGGAGGAGTACACATTTCAATCATCCTTTATCCTGTCCAATAACATATAGATAAGCACAGACGTGCACATTTTAAGTTACAGTATATGGATTGCTTGGAAGACTTAAAGACATTGCTCTTGTAAATTGAGCCTGTGTCCACTGGCTAGTGATGCTTTGCCTTATGGTCTGGGCACATCTGTGTGCATCAGGGGCACATTGAATGTGAGGGTAACTACATACAGTACAGTGGAATTGTGTATGAGCAGAGCTCACTCCAGGGAAAACAACGCTGCAAAGACTCCACTGTTTAGCCAGCTACACACTGTGCTTCTTGTGCCAATAGTGTACAGTACATGCAGCAGAGTGCGTCGCCCCAGAGTCCCTCAGTCACGCTTGTCAGTAGTCATGCATGGACCATGACCTGACACACTTTGTGTGGAATATCATTTTGCCTTTGTATTGGGTGATCTTTCTTTATGAGGAATTGCTGAATTGAGTGCAAAAAAAAATTGAGATGCATAATTGCAAAATCCGTGGTTAAAATATTTGATTGAGTGACTTGTACAGTAATTGGCCTGTTTAGAATCATCATGTTATGCAACCAGACATAAATGCCTATGGCCCTGGTGGTTTTACTCTATACTGTGTGATGTACTGTAGTACAGCTCCCCTCAGTCAAACTGCTTGTTAAGGAGCCTATTCAAGCAGAAACACATGAATAAAGGAGGCAATTCTAATAACTTTTTGTACCCTCTAGAAATGTGTATTCACTCACATGATGATACCGGTAATGTATCACAGGATGTGGGTAATGCCATATACTGTATACATATATTCACAGCTTTTTTTTTTTTTTCTTTTTGGAAAAACCGGCATGGGGCGGTGTGAACCGTGCGGAACATGCATGTGGTGTGCATGATCTAATCTGTTAACTTGTATCGTAAATGAAACAGGCAAAAATCGTGTATTTGCTGCAAACACACTGATTGCAGTGTGAATAAGGCATAACATCTTCCACTTTATAGGAGAGAGCTGTGGGTTGTCCAAGGTGGATGTGCTTTAACAGAATGTCACACACCATGTGTTTTGCATTTTCTTCTGAGAGAAAGCCCCACTAATACAGTATGTACTTATGAAATGGTGCAAAATACTGTATCTGCCTCCTCCTACACACAAGCTACACCCCAAGTTCGAGCTCTACCAGCCAAATCTTTAGTCTAATCGGTCTGACACACTGTTTAGCTTGCTGTGAAGTACAAAAATTCCTTGCAGCCTTGTGATTCCTCAGCATCTGCTGAGTGACAGCGAGCACCACACCAACATGAGGTGTGAACCCAGCCAATGGTGATAGCACCAGAGCACTTCTCACTCAATAAATATGGTAATTGATGCTAATGCACGGCATTTAATGTCCACATGAAGTAATTAACTGAAAAGACCCTCTGATATATGATATTTATAATCATTTTTTTTGTCTTGCACACATACACACACACACACACACACACATTCTCACTCTTTGTCAAGCACACATACCTTTCTTTAACACATGCAGCGTTCCTCTCCCCATGGCTTGCCACCGTGTCAATGGAATAGGATCTCTCCTTTCTCCCTTTTCTTATTTCCATGAGATTCAAATGAAGGGTGCTTTTATTCGCTTTGTGACCCCATTAGATTCACCCCCTTTCCCGGGAGCGGATTCTTCTCCTCCGTGGCGTGCGGTGGCGGCGGCCGAGCGTTAATGGGGGAGATGGCCACAGGAGAAATGGGGGCCTTGCTCCGTGAGGAGAGGAGAGGAGAGGAGAGGAGAGCTACGGTGACTCACTCGCGCACAGCCAGATACTTTATCGCCCAGGCTCAGCTCCAAGATGAGCCTTTGAAGATGCTGGGAATATAAAGTCCCTCCGCACCTCCTCTGGTTTAAGCCTATCTGCTTCTCAAATGAAAGGCGATAATGTAATCTGCGCGCCTCTGTTTTCTTGGGAGCATGTTGGCTATGTGTGTGTGTGTGTGTGTGTGTGTGTGTGTGTTTAGCCATGCTTCCAATGGTTATTTTCCAAGAAATGCAGGCATATACTGTAATTGCATGTTGAGACTTAGCGTTGGGTCATAGTCTGCAGAGAGACTAATAAGCAGCTTGTCAATCATCAAATCCCCCCTTGGGCTCTTTCCAGCCATGTCCCTCAGCTCTTGTTTTTCAAGTGACAGAATATGGCTTGCCGAGAATGTATTCACTGGATGGCGCTGACGTGATTTGGCGCAGTATGGCGAGGTGCATTAGCCGAATCATACTGTGATGGGTAATCTCTGTGGTATGGGGCGGTGTCTGCTGCTGCTGCTGCTGCCGCTGCTGTTGCTGCTGATGTCTAGTGATGGTTGAGAAGATTGTCCCCATCTCTGTGCAGGTGTGGGGTTCACATAAAGCTCCATTTGCCCCCCTCTTAGCCATGGGCTCAGCCTCTGTTGCTATGAGACAGACACACATCGCTCACATGCAGCTCGCACTCAGCTGCGAGCGTGCCAATGATGGTGCATTATGCCTCATATCCTGACAAATACCCCATCCTGAACAGGAAGTGTCATTTTGTTTTGTTTTTTTCCTCTTTCCCTCTTTTTTTTCCCTTCCTTCTTTGTTTTCTCTTTCCCCATCTGTCATCTCCTCTCCTCTCCTCTCCGCTCTTCTCTTCTCTGTCTTGTTTTATGTGGTCCCCCCGTCCTGTTATCCTCTGCCTGGAAAGAGACATGGGCACGGCGGCTAATGGGGTCTTGGTGATAGCGGCAGGCACAGGGCCTCAGCCCTTAATGCTGTGGGCTCGAAGCTCTTTAAACCGCCTCATGAAACACAGGAGATGAAAAGAGAGAGGGGAAGAGATGTGGAGAGAAGAGAGGAGAGGATAAGGCAAGTGAAGGGAAGAGAAGAGAAAAGAAGGGAGGAAGAAAAAAGGAGGGAGGGAAGAGAGGAGAAGGGAAGAGAAGAGAATTGAGGAGAAGAGGAGGAATGAGAGGAAAAGACGAGATGAAAAGGAGAAGAGAAGAGAGAAACATTGGCTCAGGTTCTAATCTGGACTTTTTATACACAACATTGTCTATATGCAAAAACTATGTGAAAGAGGGGCAAAAGTGTCCTATTGCCACATGTTCATTCAAGAAACTTGATACACAAACCCCAACATTTCAAAGAGTGCTCAGGTAGGCTCTATAGGCGTTGTGCAACCGCTCAGGTCTGCTGTTGTGAGAAATAGTCAGCTAATGGAAGGAGCATTAATTCAGTCTCTCTCCGTCCTCCTTGGTCCTTATGCCAGAGGAGTGCTGGATGAATCATTGAGGCCCTTAAGATGAATGCCTCCTCTCTGCAAAAGACTATTGTTCCATCACTACCTCTCTGAAATATTAACATCCAAGAGGCTTTGTTTGCTCTGATAGCATTGCTCTTTTGTGTTTGTGTAATGTGTTTTTCCAAGGTCCCTTTTTCATGTTTTTTTTTCTTAAAAAAAAGACATTAAAATGTCCCTCTTCCTCCCAGCAGCGTTGAAGTTCCTGTCATCATACTGTAGTTCTCACTGCAGTAATTGTGAACGTAAGGGTTGTGCCATCTCGCAACAGTAATGGTCATGGTGAAACTTATAGATTGGGAGATTTTCGTTTATTCCACAGATTCTCACAAATTGGTTCAACATACAGTATTCAGCGTGGCAGCAGAAAGTGCACGAGAGTCTGTTGTATCGATTCGCCAGCATCTGCTGCGTGATCATATTGGCCAAGCTTTCCAAGAGTTAGATCCAAGTACAAAGTCCAGTGCTTGGGCCATTAGATTTGCTGTACTTGAGGGAATGGAGGAGGGTTCCCTGGAGCAAGCCTCCATTAGCTCAGAGCACTAGAGACGGAGGGCTGAAAGAGAGAGAGAGAGAGAGAGAGAGAGAGAGAGAGAGAGAGAGAGAGAGAGTGCTTAGTGTTTAGTCCTTTGTGGAGTTGGAGATTGGTCCTTGGAGACCAGTGGACAATCCATTAGTTCTTCTTCTGGGCATAAAGGTCACATTGGTGTCCATTCATGTCGCGGTTCTTTCACCTGTCACTGTTTCCATGGAAGGAATTTGAGGTGAATCCTCGCTGTCAGTCTGTGTGTGTGTGTGTGTCTGTATGTGCGTGTCTCTGTGTGTGTTTGTCCATCTATGTTGTGGATCTGTGTTCAGTGCCCAGACATATGAGTGAATAAGGTATTTTTGAGTGCATTGTGTGTCAGTGTGTGTGTGTGTGTGTGTGTGTGTGTGTGTGTGTGTGTGTGTGTGTGTGCACTTTGTGTGTGTGTGTGTGTGTGTGTGTGTGTGTGTGTGTGTGTGTAGTGTCTGTTTATTACCTGCGGTTCCAGTGCAACAGAGGGGAGTGGAGATCAATTTAGAAGCGAAGCGTCTCCCGGGGCTAAGGTGCCGATGGGGTGGGATAGAGTGGAGTGGAGTGGAGTGGAGTGGCGTGGCGTGGAGTGCACTGGGAGAGGGGGGTGGGGTGGCGGAAGCGGCAGCGTTCCCATCCATCTCCATTGCTCCGTGCCCGCGGGGCTAGCTAGCATTAGCGCCCTAGTGCTCTCCCAGAGAGACCCCCCCCCTCCTCCCCCTCCCCGGCTCCCGCTGTTGGCGGGCCGGAAGCGTAAATAACCTCCAGGAGTCGCTCAGACTTCCTGTTTGTCTGTCTCCCAGGGGAACCCACTGCCTCGACCCATAGGGTGAAGGCACTTCCGCAACCCCCCGAAAATCCCATTTTATTTTCATTTTGCGATGCACCGCGGACGCATCTGGCCTCGCCCTTCACAAAAGGACTCTTGTCTGTTACAGCGCCATGCTGACGCACTCTATAGCTGAACGTTAAATAAAGGTGTGGGTGTCTCTGTCACGCTTTCTCACTCCATTTTCACACACTGCATGCGACGCGTTGATCGGGTTTGAGCCGTCAAGCTCAGGGCCACAGCATGTCAGAGTCGGAGGTGAGGTGGAGCAGTTGGAGCCTTACTCTGTCACGCTGTCAGCGTGAGACTGCCGACGCAAGCGCTTTTTTTTTTGCTGTTGACGTTCAGCCACCCAGGAGGCCTGCAAGGAGGAGTGGGGGGGGATTCGGGCGACTTTTTTTTTTAAATAAGGCCACGTGCCGTCAGAGATTTGGAGTGGCATCTGCGACCCGATTGGGGAATGGAGGGATGGTTGGAGGAGAGGCCAGGGAGAGGGGGAGGGAGGAGGAAGTGGAGGAGGAGGAGGGGCCGGAAGGGTCTAAAAAACTGCTGAGTGTTGGGGAACGGTGGCTTGATGGCTGTGGGGCTGTGAGACGGGTCTGTCACACGAGGACGAGGGGGTCAGTCACGTCCAGCTCAGCCCCAGCCTCAGGGGCCGAGGGTGTGTGTGGGGTTGGGGGCGTTGCCTTTTACTTACAGTAGCAGAGCAGATGAGGGGCTCCTTGGCAGATGATAATTATAGTGGAGAGAGGTTGGCTAGGGTGAGGCACACTCTAGACACTTAGAGTTTCATAATG
This sequence comes from Sardinella tawilis, assembly GCA_030264315.1. Classification (NCBI taxonomy): domain Eukaryota; kingdom Metazoa; phylum Chordata; class Actinopteri; order Clupeiformes; family Clupeidae; genus Sardinella; species Sardinella tawilis. The sequence continues at coordinate 10,474 of JASCQY010126529.1, forward strand.
AAATGAAATGATGTTTCTATTTATGTGTCTATATGGCTATTTGTTTATTTATTTATCTGTGGAAGGCCTGTAAAAACTGAAAAATAAAAAAATAGCTGTCAGTATTTTTTCCACATTATTTATTCCATCATGGAATGCCTGTAAGTGTCAATGTTCTCTCAGTCAGCATGTGGTGAGCTGGGGTCAGTTGTGTGCATTATATATCAGGCAAGGGCAGTAGACAGTGGCCTGGGCTGGCTGATGGCCAAACAGTGGCTTCAATATCTTAGTTACCTCTCTGGCTTGATGCGTGTTTGCTGTGCATTTGAAAAAAGTATTTGTTTAAGGAAATTGGTTGGTATCATTAGGAACATTTTTTTGCAGAGTGTATGTTAATTGTGAGCAAAGAGGAAAAATCAAACAGGATTAGGTGTTGACAGATTGAAAGAACCACTCAACCTTCGCAGGGTATTAATCTAATTGCTCAGCAGCAGTAGTGAGCAGGAGAAAGCTAACCTGAAGTGAAGTGTTGGCTTTTTTTTCTGGCATGTAACACTGTATAAACGTGGCCCCACATCGCTTTTCTCTGCTGTAAAAAAAGCATTTATTTGAAAAAAATGAATACAGCAATAGGTTCTTATTACTCTCTAATATCCTCCCATTTACTCCAATTACGAGGGGAGGCTTGTTTGTTGTTTTTAATTAGAGCGCATTGAAGTATTTAGGACTTGACTACAAATCAGAGGACATAAGCTAAAGCTTTTCCCTTTTCTTTCTTTCTTTCTTTCTTTCTTTCTTTCTTTCTTTCTTTCTTTCTTTCTTTCTTTCTTTCTTTCTTTCTTTTTCTTCCTCTATAATATTTTCTAGTATTGCTTTCTCTTTTTCATGTTAATCCATATAATGTCTTGCTCCATGGTGTGTGTGTGTGTGTGTGTGTGTGTGTGTGTGTGTGTGTATGTGCAGTCTGACAGTATTCTGGAGATCTAAGTGGCAGTGAGTGGCTGTGCGTCTCAGAGCAGTCTCCATGATGGGGGTAGGGGAGCTGGTGATACAGACAGGGCATGGTGGCTTCTTTTATTAAACTCACACCAGGCAAACAAAGGGCCCGCTAAATGAGCTATGACAAATCCCGTGCAGATTGCCACGCATTCAATTGCAAAGCCGATAACTCGAACGGCAGAGCCGACACCCCGAACGCCGTCGCCAGGCGCACGTTGTTTGGGCCACCTCAACACGACTGCAGAACGAGACTTAGGGAAGCATTAGTGTGCCCCGCACGTGACGGCACGTTGCGCGTATTAGCCTTTGAGGAAAGCCTCTATCAACACTGCTGGGTTTGCATACTTAGGGAATCTGTCATACACTATGAGAGACACTTAAAAGCTCTCGTGAATGTGTCATCATCGGGTTTTTTTTTTTTTTTGTCTTTTTTTAATATATTTCCCTTTGTGATAATCTGTCATTCTTGTCCGTGCTTGTTCTGCTCTTCATGACTGTGTGCTCATACAAAACAAGAGCCTCCAGGACTCCCCTTGAAGAATGTCTCAGTCTATTGGGAAGGGCTGTGAGATTTCTAGTGTCCTATACATTACAGTATGTTAGCCTTGCCCATTGAAGCGGCTTTGATTTGTAGCAGGCGATGCACACAGCCTTAAAGCCTTGTTGTTCAATTTCGTTCACTAAACTCTCTGACCTGCCCTTATACGTATACGAGCACAGACACATACACACACACACACACACACACACACACACGGGACATTTGCAGCTTGCTGCAGAGCGGTATCAAAGAGCAGTGTCTGTTTATATCAGCATACGCGCGTGGAGCGCTGGGTAGATCCGGAGGTCCCTGGGCATGGCGGTCGGAGCCGAGGCTGAACAGCAACCCCATTAAAAGACACTGTGTTTGTATTGATTCGCCTGATTCCACAGCACCCACTGTCTGTGGGAATGAAGATGCAGCCGAGAGCCGATGCCAAACAAGAGCTCCCAGAGACCTTCACTCACATGTTCTCTCATCAGCCACCCTCCCTACCTCTCTTTCTATC
>JASCQY010126652.1:0-10448 GCA_030264315.1 Sardinella tawilis
GTGAGTGGTTGATGTGTCACGTCATTCATATGAGGTTGCTCCAACCACGTGCAAGCATTTTTTGAACAAACCACGCCAGCGGAGAGGTGTGAATAGGACAAAGTTCCAGAAGGATGTGTAGCCCAGCCTCTGGGCGTCAACACTGCCTTCTGATGGCAACCAGGATAGAGTTTCTTAAGACCATATGTGAATTTATGAAAATCAGGGTAAGCTGTTAAGCTTTTAGTTTTATGGTTCTGTTTCCCATTTATTTACTAAGAGATTTCATGTTCTGGGATGCAGGTTGGAGTAAGTGAGGCTGGGCAGAAATAATGGCTGACTAATCGGAAACTGAGTCTATAGATTGCCCAACTACTAAAATAATTATTAGTTGCAGCACTAAACACAAGGCAATTCTATTTTTGGACATGTTACGGGAGACATAACGAGCCGACTGATTAGACCTTAATTCTGATTTTATTATTGAGGTCAACAGAGCTTCTGTTACCCAACTAGAAAAAATAGTTGCATGATGGACCAAACTTTATCCATATGCCTGACTATACACTATATGCCAATAGGAACTCAATTCTCTGAGATTCCCAAATCTCGATACCCACCCCCTACTACAAACTAATAAACTTTTCATTTGTGGTTAGCTGTGGTTCATACCTTGTCGTTTCACCAAGTGGAGTAGCTAACCAAAGCGGTGTTCTGTACACAAGACGTTTTAGAGCAAGTAGAGCATACTATGGACTGAGAGAGCATTAGTGAGACTAAGCATCTAAGAATACCTGGGCTGCTATCGCAACAAGGTTACATTAAAGACATTGATTACTTAAGCCACTCAATTTAATTAACTTAGGAATAACAACACCATGGGACACAATTGGAAAGTTTCCATTTGGTGAAACGTGCCGTCTAGAGACTATGTGCCCTGCCTCTCGTTGTGTGCCTGTGACTATTTCATCTGCAATACCTTCCACCCATCAGTGATATAAAGATGAAAAAGAAACATGGGTAAAAGGCTCCATCCTTATCTGTATTCAGTGTTGATTAGAAATGAGTTTTAAGTTATGGACACATATATACAGTACATACATACATCACAAATCAACATGACTGTGTACGTTTCAAAGGAAATGACTAATTAGGTGCTCTGCGTTGGTTGCAACAGCCTGTTAAACCGGTTCAATGATGAACCAGCCATAGTGCTACCATACTGCTAGCAACATTAGCTGACTCTGTACATCTTGCAGCAATGCTAAACTGGGGCCCAATGCCAGCAGCTAGGGATGCACACAAGGGATGCACACAAGCTGGGCCTGCCACAGGAAATGAGGCCTTAAAGCAGGGGAAGCCAAACTAAGGCCCTCTGCTCTCTTTCATGCGTTCCGCCATTAAGTAAAAATACAAGATGTAATATGGTCCATTGTTACAGTGATCTATTATGTATCTATTGTATTGTTTCTGTACTATTGTGACATATTTGTCAATAATATTATTAAATAGTGTAGCATTACAGCCTGCAGAGGCTCCATCACTTGAAACTAGTTTAGGAAAAAGAACAAGAACATTTTTGAGTTAACCGGTGATTGAATCGCACCACATTTCTCCTTTAAGATGAAAAGCATTGTCCCAGACAGATACTAACAGTGGGCTGGAGATCGGTGGGAGGCCCACTGATGCCTATGAGTTTGCAAGCACAGAAAACAGGCAGATGCACTAAATCCGACTGCAGACAAAGGATTCAAGCGAAACTGTGCCACACTGCTAAGCCATTTTAGTGTGCATCTATGTAGGATATACATTATCCATGTTTTAGTATTTGTCTGTTTTATAGCCTCCTGCCCAGGGACCACAGATGTAAATTAGCTGTATAGCTAACTCTGGTATAGCTAACTCTGGTACAGGAACCTGTGCATGGCCCCGTTTAAATAAACTAATAAACTAAACTAAATAAGCTATAAAAAAAGTAGCAGGTGTTCAATTTGTAAGAAAGTTCCATTTCTTTTTCTATTTCACAGTTTGTGTGACATATTAAGAATTCCCACGAAGGTCATTTAACAGCAATCCAATCTCTTACTAATCCACTGTCGTCTTTCTTTTTATACTTTTTTTCACTTGCAGATTTGTTTTGCTCATTCCCTCTCCCTGCTCTGTAGTGCATCCTGCCTCCTCTCCTTCCCCATGTTGCCATCTTGTTTGAGTCGTCAGTCCCCCCTATTGTACAGTACGCACCTCGACCAGAAGGAAACCCGTTAGCTGGAGGTGCCGTTTCTGCATGGCAAAGCGCCCAAGGAGATCCTTGCTTCTCAGGATGAAGTTGGGGAACTCCCAAGCCACAAATCCCATCCTGTATACATGGGCATGAGAAAATAGACCGTCAGACAGACAGGCAGACAGACATTGCACAGCATAATACGTTAGTTGCCATCACTTGACATAAAGTAACACGATCCATGCACTGTACAGCAACTGTACAGCATTTACCTATCAAAATCATTCTCAACACCATCACCTGTAAAATCCTTTATGACACCATATACTCTTAAAAATGTGTTCATTAAGCCATGCAGTTATTGTTGTGTCAGGATTCACTGTGTGCAGTGAATGTGGCATTCCTACATGCAGCATATGTGTATTTTTAAGGGTGGTTTACGTGTGCAGTACTTCCTAAGTACTTAAGTGTGGGTGGGTGTATTTATTAGGTGTGGTGTGGTGTACGTGTCTGTTTTTCCTGAGTGTGGTGTGAGCCTCTCACCTTCGTGCTCCCTCAGGTAAAGGCTTATCCCCGCCTCCTCCAGGTAAGTGTGGGGCGGTAAGAGCGTCCAACTCGATCGGCTTATTCTCAGAGTCTAAAATCAGCTCGCCATCTGATTAACACCAACAAATTACATGTTTTAGTCAAGTCCAAGTGTCTCACTAACACTAGACTATTGGCATTCTTTATATGTTTATAATGGCCAACATAATGGTCAAAATGACCTTTGGAGATAAAACATCTCCATCCTGCCTGAATACAGACCTAACATAGACACATGTGTAGCGTGTGCAAATTAAGAAATAAAAGCAAAAAAAAAGAGGACTGTCACAATGCACAACAGCCCTCTTTGAATTGAATTGATTCTAACCTAGAGTCCAGCCGTAGCGGGTGGTGATAGTGGTGCGTAGCGTGTTGGGTTTGGAGTTGGTCAGGCTGGCGAGAGCAGCATGGAGGGAGGTCTGCAGCTGGGACGGGGCAGGTGTGTGGGAGGGCTCTGAGGAGGAAGAGGAGGTGGGGATGGACGTGCCCAGTCCGCTCAGGTTCGCCTCAGTCATGATGTGTAGCAGCTTCACGCGGTAGCCCTCCACACGCACTGCACTGCCTGCTGTGTTTTATGCAGGTGTGTTTATGTCAGTGCATGTGTGATGTTGAGGGAAAACATGATGACAATGTACAACATGAGCAAGTTGGGGGAAAAAAAACAAAACAAAACAACAACAAAAAAAACTGTTAATTTCTTTTTCTTTTTTAACTTAATAAATCTGTGCATGCAAAACATAAAACATCAACGGGTTTCATCGACAAAAGGTACTGTGGAGGCAGATTTCTGAAAATGACATAATACATTATTCAGGAGCGTATGATAAACAACACTGCCACCCTCTGCTTGACTGCGGTAATGCATAAAAATAAAAATAAAAATAAAAATAAAAATAAGGCTTGTATGTGCAGTTCCTTACCATGACACTACCAAAGACATGCTACACACAACCACACATACAGTATATGCACTAAATGCCATAATTTAAGGAAAAGGACACACTTGTGCACTACACTCCACTGTTCAAGGAAAAAGGACATACTTTTACAAGGACAAGGACACGCACACACACATGTGCACACATGCACGCACGCACACGCACCTGATAGTTTCTTCTGCAGGCTGGATTCTGTGAGGGTGGTGAGGTACTCTGGTTTGACCTGCTGCATCACACACAGAGCCCACACCACGTCCACCTGCAGGAAGGGCTCCAGACGAGGCAGTGTGTCCTTGAGAGCAGGATGCACCTACATCCACAAACATACAAACAGGCAAACAAACAGTCATATAGATACCAATAAATAAATAAACAAACAAAATAAACATACACGCACACACAAATAGAGTTGGCCAGCCTGGAGCCGGAAGAGATTTACACATAAATTTTTCCCACGCTATACGAATTACAGAAGGAATGCGTCTAACTAGCTACAGCAGGACAGAATGATTGTCTGTCGTCATAAAAATGCCACAGGTTCATATGGCATCAATCTTATTTTTATAAAAATGTCTTTTGTTCGCAGTTTCGGCGAAAAGCACTAGAAGTGCAAAACACCATAAATCTAAGCCTTTGATTGGTGAAGAGTGCCATTACTTGGGACAACCCACGTAATTTCCAAACAAACTATGGCACAAAATATTTGCCTATATCTCAGTAGAAAAACATGGCAGCCAGGGAGTTAGGAACAATTGGGTAAAACATGTTTATCACGCATTTAAAGTCGAGTCTGCTCACAGCAAATTGTAAGAAGTTAGTCATTGTGATGTTCTCAGATTAATAGCGGGCTTGGAGAACTACCGTTGAGTTATAAACGTTGCTTTTTGATTCACTCGCAATGGTGCATGGGATTGTAGCTCGTTTACCCGAGAAGTAAAAATATGTACACAGTCTTGAACCTTTACCTTTTTTTTTTAGCTTTTTTGTAAGTTTTTTCACTTTGACCAGACGATTACATGATCATCACCTATGCCGTAGCTGGATAGAGTGTGTCGAGGACAAAAACGCTTTAAAACACAATTTTCTTGAAGAAGTCAATGGTAAACTGGAAGTCTTGGAGCCACTTCCTGGTGTGAGGACGCGGTCTCCCGGGCCAACTCTATCCCTCAGTACACGGTACAGGCCCGATGGTAAGCTTGAATTAATAAATAAAATAAGCAAATTAAAATAGATCCTGACCTTGCCGAAGAAGGCCTCTCCTTTGCCAGGCTGGAAGTTGAGTTTAGCCAGAGACATGAGGAGGTTACAGAGCTGCAGTGTGCTGTACTTCTCACTGTTAGCCACATAGTGCTGCAAAACAAAGGAAAAGACAAGTCAGGATAAAGGTCAAAGGTCAAGGACATCAGAGACAGGTGATTTGGAAGGGAGGGGGCACAACAATTAATGTTCGTAGTTCCAACCGACATCACGAATTTCATAAAATCCGTCCTTATTAACTTAATAAATGCCAATTGACCGATCGCAAACTCCACCCAAGAACGGCAACTGACCAATTATGCGCATAGCAACGCAACATGGTAACGACGAAGTCTGTCAAGCTGCTAGCTCTTTACAATGGTATGCCTATGGCTTTGCTTGACGGAAATAGCAAGGGAGGCGTGGCTTTGCGATCGGTCAATTACTGAAGCTGCTTTTCTCGAAAAGTCTGTTTACAAAGCAACTGGCATGAGGTGCTCTCAGCACATTTTCATGATACTTAAAAAATAAGCAAACATCTAATCTCATCTTAGTCACCTCTGTGAAAGCTTCAAAAAGCGGCAAGTGGAGCCACTTGAGGAAGGCGAAGGATTTAGCACAACGTGTCACGTCAGTGGAGCTCAGCTCGGAGGTTCGTGGCAGCAGCTCGGCCGCAATGCGCTGGAACACCTGAGTCTGGTGGAAGTTGAGTTTCCCTGAGGCAAAAGAATATCTACTATCAGTGGATATAATTCAGTCAGTGCTAATAACTCATGTCAACATCACACATGCCTCAAATATCTATTTCTCGATTCATTTTGTTGGTTTGTTTGTTTATTTGACTCAGACACAGAAAAGCTAAAATAAACAATAGAATTCTTCAAATACGAGTGAAAACAGACCTTAACATCCAATAGCATTACACTCCTACCCATTTAACTGTACACTAACACATAGGCTAGTCTGCAACACTGAATGTGCAGCTCTAGGGCTTATTGACAGGGCTGTTCACCATGTTTAGATTTTTGTTTTATTGAAGTGGCAATCAATCACCCTGAGTTGTGCACATTCCAGGGTCCCGTTTCCCAAAAGCACAGTTGATAATAAGTTACCAACTTTGTTGTTTGGTATCAGGAAACTGCATTGCAAAGAACAAAGTTGCTAACTTAGTTAGCCAGCTATGCTTTTGTGAGACGCACCCCCAGGTGAGAATGTGGCAGGTATATTGGGCGTATATTACCGTAAGCGTAGGCAATGTCCAGCAGCAGTTGAGTGTTGAGCTCCTTGGAGGGTCTTTGCTGCAGGTGGTAGGAGAGCGCCCTGAGCAAGGGCACCGTGCGGCGGTTCTGAGATGTCAGTGCCTGCGCCACCCTGCGGATGTCCTCCGCCACAAAGTGTTCCGCAAGCTCCAGAGCCTTTCAAACCAGGAAGAATCAAAACCATGACAAGATTGTTTGTCTCTGAGCAGTTACTTTTCTGTGTTTGTGTTTCACAAGTAAATAGTGCCTCAGTGCTGTTAGTTGTAGTAGAAATAGGGCAACATGTGTAGCTAATAATGTGCTTACTCTTGTTACTCCATACTTGTGTGGGGAATGAAAAAAATCAAAACTGGGAGAGAGAATGAGATAATGGCATGGTGTGCTAGCAGACTCGGTCTTGAAGCCTTGTGGACCTACTTTCCCACAAAGTATTAGACTACACCAAAGTTAGATTTTACAGATTTGTAGACTGCTTTTGAAGATTACTCAAAGGAGAAGTTCGGTGTGAATCAATCCTTAGCCCTGTTGTTAGAGGTCACTGAATGCTGTCTGTAGCAAAAAGAAAAAAAAAAAATGATGCAACATAGCCCGAGTTATAAACCGATAACTATTGTTAACTGAATGGGGCATAGCGAAATGAAACTGAAAGTAAGACACTATGCCCCATTTACTTAGTGTTAGTTGCCTGGTTCATTATCCAGCTTAAGTTGTATCAAATTTTTTAATTCTTTTTCCTATAAACAACATTCAGTGACCTTGAACAACAGGGCTATAGATTGATTCACACCGAACTTCTCCTTTAAAGAAACAAATTAATTAATAGCCCATGAGGCAATACTGGTAAGTGAGTGCGTGTACGTGTCTACCTTATCCTCCAGTTTCTCAATTAGCGATGGGGGCAAGTGGGTGGCCCTGTTCATTAGTATGCTGACCGTCTTGGGCTCGGTCAACTCTGTCCAGCGCAGCTCCAGCTGCTTGGCCAGCTCACTGGCCAGTGCTGAGACCTCGCTCGGGGTGTGACCCATGCGCGCCAGTCGCACCTCCTCGGACACCGCCCACTCCATCAGGAAGGCCAGCTGCTTGTAGGAGAAGCGCCGGACGCGCCACAGCGCCTCCATCTGGAGCGAACGCAGCACATGGTCGTTGGGGGCCATGTCCAACTGGGAGGCAGCGCGAAGGACACTCACCAGCGTCCCGTTCCACACCGACGGAACCTACATGGCCCAAAAGACAGAGTCCCCCACACAATGTAAGAGCAGGAAAACAGATGGTAACTGATGGCTACTGTGATCAATCAACAATGTCATTTCCTGTCAGTCCAAACCAAGCCTACCACTTGACTCTCTCAGAATTTCTTCATTCACAAATACTAGCCAATGGATTGTCTGCTAAATTCCAGGCCTACCTCAAACGGTCTAATATTTGCATGGAAATTCTACATCAGAGTCCACTACAGTATGAGTACAGTGTGCTTGTTTTTGAGCAACAAGGATCCAAGCTCTTACCTGAGAACTGACTGTATTGAGGAGTGCGGCACAGCTGGGGTCATTCATCAATTCCCTCCTCTCCTCAACACTTCTCTCCAGTGCCAGTCGGCCGATATGGGTCAGGCATATGGCGGCCTGGTTGACAGTGCCACCGACCGTACCCCACAGCCGGAGCACTTCCTCTGGCGATTTGGCACTGCTGACCTGGTCATCAAGCGGGGTGCGTTTGAACGAGAAACTGCTTTCCTCCTCAAGGGCCAAGCCATGTCGGTCACACAGGCCTCTTGTTGCAACCAAGGGACCAAGTCGAGGCTGGCTGCACAGCAACTCTGCAGGCTTGGTTGCAGTGGCCGGAACGAAGACCGAGGCAACAGGGGGAATTCTAGAGGGGCGGGGCAACACCCGGGCCAAGCGGCACAACTGCCTCATTATCATCTATGCACTCAGGCCGCCTTGGACAATACAGTCAGCTCACAATTCTTCAAGTGACAACCACATCATCACTACTGATACCAGAAAGAAAAACTGGAAGAGGAGAGGGGTCAAAATTAGGTCTAACGTTACAACAAAGCATCACATCAATCTTAAAAGGTGGTCTGGTTACTGGGAATTGAGGCAACAATCACTAACAACTGAAGGTTGTAAAAACATACAGTTACTGTGTAAACCTGGGCTGCGTTTCCCAAAACATCTACGATGTTCGTAAGTGCTACGATGGTCGTAACGTATGCCATTTGCTATACCTTAGGATCATCGTAGCACTTACGAACATGGTAGATGTTTTAGGAAATGTAGCCCTGGATAAGTCTAACGTTATAGGGCTATAATGTCTGCAGCAACCGTCCTGTTGAGTTACTTTCAACGGCAAAACGCTAGGTGTATTCAGTACAGTAACAGTAAAAGGGCATGTGAACAGTAACGACGACAGGCTTTTCAAAAGCTCGAATGAAAAATAAACTGATAACATTTGTACCAAGATCATGCATATTCAGCATGCAAATAATGTAGCAGAGAAGATCAGCTAGCCGCAAGTTACGGCCTATGACTATGACAAGCTTTCCTGACCTTGTCAAGAGAAGCGCTTATGAAACTGTCGTAAACGTAAACATGCAATTCCATCACTTCTAACGGTCGTTCGTTTAATACATACCTTTTTTTCAGTTATCCACGCTCAGGTAAGTACTACATGCAAAAATTGGTGGATGCAACTGTATTACCTTTTAATATTATGTTGCAAAGTGGAAAACGCGACATTCACATGGATAGCCGAGGACCGTCGCAGGTAAAGTACGTCACAAGTGTGGTGGTGTCATGTGAGTAAAATAACTGCATTTATTGGCTACTTCTTTGCTTCTTACAAAAACTCAGAGCCACACAGAGAGCACTTGTCAAAACCCAAAACCTGGCTAATGTCTATGGCAAAAAACAAACTATTTAGGCCTACTATTTACACTTGGCCTACTTGTTGAAATACTTTCTTGTATGATTAACGTAAATAGAGAGCTTTCAGAGTTCTAAGTCAAGACAAAGAAGCAAGGACTGAACAGCCTGGGTATAACACACACATTACACCAGCTTTTCAGCTAGCCTATAATTTTTATCCAGTCTAGTTATCTTGAAAATGGCAGTTTTCTAGTGGTAAAACTTTGGTAAACCTTAAAAAAAAAAAAAGTAAGCTACAAGCACAAAGCACAAGTAGGCCCAGGCATTTTTTTTTTCTTCTGATTTTATTAGAAAATATCTTGAGGATTACAGAATAGTAAAATTGCAAAAAATGTCCCAGATAACTTTAGTAGACTCGTAGCTGGTTATATTTCACAATGATGAGGTCCTCTAAAGCTACACAAGACATTCAGCCTAACAAGACTAGGACTGGTCTATTTGGGAGAAAGAGAGGAGCTGAGGCTACAACTCATCACGCTGCTGCTGCTGCATCTCCTGCATTTTGTTAGGAAGAGTCTGTGTCATGAAGGTGAAGCGGTCAGCCTTTAGGCGAGTTCCCACCTGCTGCTTCAGGCCGATCCCCAAATACTGTTCATCAGTGCCATACAGTGGCCAGTGGGTCAACCCTGGACCATTGGGAGAACTGTAACAGGCCAACACATGCACACACGTGCATTATTGCATAGGCTACATACACACACAAACACACATATGTGCGAATGCACGTACGCACACACACATGCATGTGCGCACACACACACACACACACACACACACACAAACACACCCACACACACATACACACACACACAGTCAATTAAGAACTCTTAATAAGTAGTTTTAAGCAAATACATTTAAGATTGTGTCAGAAATAGAACCATATATGCACACTCTACTTGCCCAGTGCGGGCAAAATTGCCCCAGTATGACATCACTGTCCTGGAAAGCTCTTCTTCCTCCTCTGTGAAGGCGCCTGAAGACAAATTTGCAGAGACAGTGTATGTGTCTAACTTTACAGCATTTTATAATTTCATAATGATAGGCTAATCCAATTTTTTCATGCTCAAACAAATATTGTTTTGTGTGAACTTGGTGATAATTTCTCTGGATTTTCAGTCTGGCATTTACTTTTTCAACTGGGACCACCAAGGATACAAGGATACAAGGAGGTTTATTTGTCACATGCATAGCCTATAGTTACTGCTGTAAAAAATGCAGTGAAATTGTGAAGTTCCTTCGCCAGTAGTGCATAAAAAAAGAGAGGGGGGGAAGGGGGGGGGGGGGGGGTGGGGATAAAAAA
>JASCQY010126694.1:0-13806 GCA_030264315.1 Sardinella tawilis
TTTTTTGTCAGCTCATTGTACTCGACCACTACTTCCACTGGAATGTTAGGTTTGAACGCGCCGGCGTATCCCTTTAAGCTGAAACCTGCTATTGTGTTTAAAAAAAAAAAAAACTTGGTCCTATAAACTGAAAATATAGACAGTGCATAGCATTCAGGTGACACTTGAACTAAAAAAAGGGATGCAGCACTAAATAGAGCAATCTGTTTGTTTTTCCGACTGTTGAGATCAAATATAAAAAAATTGTATGTAGCTGTAGTAGCCCAAGTCATATTTAGAAGGTGTCTAAAGGTTGTCAATCTGTGCTAAACTGAAATGAAATGCATATAAAAATATATGACTGTTCTGATTTACTGTACCATTACATGGAATCATCACAATTAAAATCAAATGTAATGATATTGACTTCAGACACTTGGGCTACCTATCATTTTTTCCCTGACTATTAGCAGAAATGGCATGTTGAAATGGCAAGTTTGGTCCTAGTCAGGTCAAAACAAAAGAAATGAAGAATGCTTACTAAGACCACATATTGGGGTCTGAGAAAGGATCTCCACGAGGATTCCACATCAAAGTCAACACATTCAAACCCATTCCTTTGACAAAAAAAAAATGTGTTGGTGAGATGTGATGTAGCCTATGCGGTATATAGGCTCAGTTACTATCATATGTCTAGGCCTGTGAATGCAGCTGAAGTGTAATGTCATCATGTCTGATATTTCTGATTTTATTCTGCAAGGGTAGGTTGTCACTGCCTTAAACTAAGAAAACTTGTTAGGAATATTTCTGCATGATATATTTAATTCTGTCTTGGAATCTTTTTTTTTTAGGTTACAGTTCCCAAGATGACATTGGTCCAACTGAGAGAAATGAATATTCAAGAGGGAGAAACAGCTGCTTTTTCCTGCTCATATAATGTCACTTCTGTGAGTAATCTACAGTCCTACAATCTACAGGAGTCCAGGGCATAAGCCAGAATTCATCATTCTTATGATGGAATCTGTTGATTTTGAAGTGGAATCAACTCCCCGTCATCCTCGTGCCTCAGTTAAAGTACACAGAGACTCCAAACAAGTTGATCTTAACATCTCCTCCGCTGTAATCTCAGACAGTGGTGTCTACTACTGTGCTCTGGAGCCCACAGTGAGAGGAACACCAGTCATACTGTGCAAAAACTACCATGTCTTCAATTCTTCATCTACAAAAATAAGGAAAATCAAGAATAAAATCTATGTACAGTAGTTTCAATGAACCTTTGAATGGGTAATCAAAATCAGAAGAACTTAATGTAACATTGAAGAGCTGTACAATAACACTCATCACACATCATTGAGACACATAGTGTAGGCCTATCTGTGTAAACAGAATCTATAAATCCATCATTTATCATAAGTGTGTGAAAACATGAATAATCTGCACACATAACCCTCACCATGCAGTAACTCAACTCCAGTTCAATTAGGGGACAATCAGGCACTGCAGATGAAAATTAGTCTGTGACTAAATCTGGTGCTTTTGCATGTTCTATAAGGTCATGTTAATTAATACATTGTCCCTTTCTTAAATAAATAAATAAATAAATACAAAATTAGTTGTTAGTGTGTTGTCATTTGAAATGACCTCAGCTGTTACAGCATGTGTTGGTTGATAGTAATGCAATTAACAAAGTGATTTCACCACAAGGTGGAGGCATTTCCACCTTTATCATTATACAGATGTCAGGAGTGTTCTACTCATCTCACTCCACCTCTTTGGATTGAATACAGAACAGAACTGAATAGAACAGAAACAACCACAGTAGAAACAGCAGGACTCATGATTTGAACATAGTAACTACTGTACATGAGTTCAGAATTCTCTACTGGGGCATTATGACTTTTGCTGGTTGTTTACTTCTACTGCTCTGTTGTAATTTGGGTAAGTCTAGTTCAATTCTCTTTCCATGCTAGTATTTTAGAATTTTACCTTCACCCTTTTTATTCTCTGACTGTTTCTGTCTTTTTTTAATTTAGAATGCAGAGCAGAAGACAGACTTGAACAACCAAATGGACTGTTTGCTTCAGAAGGTGGAGATGTTACAGTTGGGTGCAAATACATTACTGATGATCCCTATCCATATTTATTCTGGTACCAACAAAAGCTGAGGACATCCCCTATATTTATTCTCAATACGCTTACCTCTGGGGGAGGACAAACTGACAGTGAATTTGAAAAAAGATTCAATGCAAGCATCTACAAAACCCAAAAGACTGTTCCTCTGAAGATCCATGATCTGCAAATATCTGACTCTGCTGTGTACTTCTGTGCTCTGAGGCCCACAGTAATGGAAACATATCCAACACTGGTACAAAAAGCCCTGGCCCATACACCACTCAGCTGAAGTTTCCTTACAAAACGTCAGGGTTTGAAAATAAGAGCTGAAAACATTATGAATACCATATCATTGAGTGTCTATACAAAATCATCTTGAGTAGAATACAATTTTGCTTCCCAATAGACCTCCTGCTCAATGCATACACATTTATTCGAAGTATTGCTCAATACAACTGCATCAGATAATTTAGTAATTAATACATAGTATGTGCTGAATTAATGAGCAAATAAGCCTTTTTCACTAATATTCCCTAAAAGAATGTGAAACTGAGTTTTGTGTGACTAGATGAGCCTCACACACTGCATTTAGGTAGTTACTAGCCTATATTTTAAACATCCAGAGATTACTTTTGGTTCTTAAAATGGCTGGTAATTTTGTTAAGGCATTATGATATACTAGTTACACATATTACACACCAATGGACAGTAGCCTACATGTGCTCATTATAAAGAAAGCTCTTCTAATCCTTGAGAGAATTACATTATCAGTCTGCTGTGAACTCCGAAGTTGGTGGTAAACTTTGTAGGCAATTTATTCAGCTCTACAGAAAATGCACATTTCAGTGTAGGAGGAGCTGACAATACAAAGCCAAAGTTTGTCTTCATTAACCTTAGGGGCAGGGCATTTGCAACACACTTTGCTGATCTGCAAACTTTAGCGTTCACTATGCTGCTATATTCAGTGCTACTCTTCACAGCCTTTTCAGGTAATTTTTTTTTTTTCTCTGATATGTCGAAGTGGTAGCCTAATTGTATTGAACACTGTTTGAAAGGTTTTGATTCACATTTCACATTTATGTTACAGAATTGTCACAGACTATTTGAAATGTTTCTGTCTTTATTTGCAGGGCACATTCTTGGGAATGAGATTACCCCAAACAGGACTGAGGTGTCTGATGTGCAGGGAGCGAATTTAACCCTTTCATGCAAATACTCTTCTTCAGTTTCAGTCTATTTATATTGGTATCGCCAGTATCCACAATCAGCTCTCCAGCATCTTCTCAGCATTTACTCTGACAAGAAGGAGATATCAACTGAAGACAAGCGTCTGTCTGGGATAAAGACAACAGATAAAGTCTATCTGTACCTCTCCATTGCTGAACTCTCAGACTCTGCTATCTACTACTGTGCCCTGCAGCCCACAGTGACTGACAAACACACATCCCCATACAAAAACCTGCCATGAACATACCAGCTAACCACTATAGTGGCTTTTGAATGTTGGGGGTGGAGAAGAAAAAATTGAGACACAATAATACCCGTTTAACTATTTACGCCAAAAGTTTTTATTAATGATTGGCTGGAGCACACATTCATAGAACATTTCGCATTACAGCCCATAAAATACGCCCAAATCAAGTCTTCTTCATTCATTATTTGATAAAACATTTTTTTTTGTTTTATTTGTGTTTGTTTCAAATAACAGTGTAATACTTGACATATTTTTCAAGAGTCAACAAGTCATTCCCCTGTAGTGTCTATAAAATCTGCAGAAGTCAAATTGATGTTAAATCTACAATCTATAATATGTAATAATCTATATGTATGTAGAGTATTTTATGAAAACAAATAGCATGATTAAGTTTTAGAAAACAAAACAAAGCCAAAGTGCTGTGTTCATTCTCACCAAAGGATGGCATCTTTTCCCTAGATATCCATGGAGTCACAAGAAGTCATGTTGAGTTTTATGTTGTAACCTACATGTAACCTACAACCTAACCCCTTCAACTGAAAGGCAAGCAGCTATCCTGAGTGAGGGGAAACGTGTTTCATGCTGATTACAAAGAAGAATCATTTTACCGACCTCATCTGCTTCATGACCTGTTGGATGAATGCCTTGGTCATTGTGGCTATAATTTGTACTGGTATGGCGCAGTTTATCATTCAAGAAAAAATCAAGAAAATGTTTTCCTTTGTTTTTCTTGGGACCGTGGTTGACTTTTTGGGGCTAAATCCCAAACTACATTCCAGTGGAAGAAGTGGTCGAGTACAACAAGCTGACTAAAAATTAACTGAAACGATGCAACCTGAATGTTTTAGTGAAGCAGCAAAATAGCATAGCAAGGTGGGCATGTTGTAGCCTAGCACGCCATCCTATGTTCTCCACCAAAAGATTTTGCCTCCGCACATAGTCTAGCAAAAGCAGCCTAGCTCGGTTCGCTCACGGTTTAGCCAATCACCAAACAGTTGAGAGTGGTGACACAGAACTCATCCGCGGATGAGGTTACTGATTGATTAAGGGAGCGCCAATGAATTTAAAATTGCAGAGCAAGGTCCCACCCTCCTCGGAAACGAAATCCTCTTGGCTTTAGCTAGACTATATGACGGAGTCAATAGTCGGCTTTCGCCTAGGCTAGGCATGTTGTTAGTTACTTAGCTTTTACGTTAGAAGCTTGGCCCCATTGCTACACTATTTTGCTGCCTCGCTAAAACCGCTGTAACTCAGTTCATGTTGCATCATTTCGGGTTCATTTTTTGTCAGCTCATTGTACTCGACTACTGCTTCCACTGGCATGTAGGTTGGGACATGCTGGCGTTCACCTTTAAGCATGCGTTTCTATTTTATGGCGCCATAGCTTAAAAGGTGTTTTTTTTTTTTTTTTTTTTTTTAAAAAAACATAAATAAAATTCATTGCTGTGACCGAAAACCCATTCAATTTTCTGACTCCATTATGTAAGCTAAAATGACTTTGACCATTGATTAACCCTGCTGCACCTAAAATTTATTACTTATTATTAACAGTGTATTTCATGTAGAATTTTGATGATGATGTAAACTGCCAGTGGCAGCACTAGTGTTCAAGTATAAGGTTTTTAAGGTGAGAATCCACAGTTTTCAAACATTCTCTGTATCAAAATGGACTCCACTCAATGTTATCCCCTTGATCGATCTCACTCCCTGACTTTATGATATTATGTTGACTGCTGTCCAGACAGGATTTTAGACAACCTTGGCTACCATTGTCATGATGCTCAGCCAAAGCAAAATTGTAGTCTACCTATGGTAACTACAGTACTTACTGTACTTCCTGCATGTCCCCTGGCAGTTGAGTTGCCTCTCGAGCCCTGGATCTGCCCATACTGTAGGCCTACAAGTTTTTTTTTTCTTGCCCCTATTTCTCTTAGGCGCTCCTTGTGAATCACATCACAGTTTTTCCATGGTGTGTAAGCGATTTCACCATTTAAACTTCAGCATCTTTTAAAATGAATACATACACTCCATACTAAAACAATAAATGATTTTTGCTAATCACCCATCGACCAATCATGATCAGAGCAAGCTCTTGACTTAGGGTCATGTGATTTTGGTGGCAATGTGGTCTGAGGTATGATAATATTCACAGACCTAAGAACGATAGTTTCATCAACCACATGCAGCTCATCATTTCACATGGAGAAACCAATGCTACTTATCATCATTATGGCAACAGGTAAATTCAAATGTAGAAAAATATACAGAAGCCTACCACATACCATAAGGTGCACCAAATTTTAAGAACAAATGAATTCAAATTAAAAAAGCATAGTGTAGGCTACAACATTATAACAACGGTTGAGTTCTAATGAAAAAACATCAGCTGATATATTGCATACATGTAATGTTAAGGGAATAAACAATTTTATCCTTCACAGATATTGTGGCTAATCAACTTACTCCATCTGACTCCAACATAGAGAGTCTGGAAGGGAACCACCAGAGTTTGCAGTGTTCATATCAAACAGTGACTACATATACCTTTACTGGTACAGGCAGTATCCAAGTGAAGCACCTCAGTATAATACTATAAGGAGCTCGATCTAATGTTGCTGATGATGATATTCCTGACACTCGGTTTGATTCCCAAATAACCAGAACATCTACTGAGCTCATCATTACACTTCTGACTGTGGCAGACTCAGCTCTCTACTACTGCGCCCTGAGGGTAGTGGTCCAGTGATACAAACTCACTGAGAAGCTGTACAAAAACCTAAACACATGATAGTTTTTACAGACAAACACATCAAAGCAATCATCCCACTGGGTTCTGATATCAAACCCACAGTAGGTAATTCATTCCAAATAACTCAGAGATGTGGTTACACCTGGCATACAGTCTACTGTAGCATGAATTCAAAAACAGGGCCAGCTGTGATGCTCAACTACAATCTCCTGTGTTGTTTTCTCTTGAATACAAACACATCAGACTTAAAAGTCCCATAGCATTGTTAAGACTAAGAAAAGCACTCGAAGAGCGCAGACCTCTGCCAAGGCAATATGGGTCACTGACCCAATACAAATTCCAGTAAATACAGATTACCATCAAAATTTAATGAACTGTTCTTTGTCCTAATACCCACGTTGTCCAAAAATTTCATCCAAATCCTTGCAGTACTTTTTGAATTATCTTGCTAACAGACAGACAAACAAACGTGACTGATAACATAACCCCCTGGGTGGAGGTAATCATTTATTTAAAAAATAGATCTGGATAAAGCCCAAATGACAAGGTCAATGCGAGAGTCAACATAAGATGCAGTCAATTTAATTTATAGCCAATTTTAGGCATTAATTGAATAGATGTGCATCCGCTAATTAATCTTTAGCCCTATTGCTCGTCAAGACCACCAAGTGCTGAGGAAAAAAAGGTAACTGAATGGGGCATAAAAAATTAACTAAAGGGAAATGAATTATTACACACTGGATTTCCCCTTTAAGAAATGTAAATGGTTCTCTTGACCAATAGAAATGAACAATGATATCTCAACAGCAATCACTGCAAGCCCTCAAATCAAAATGTTCAACTTTCCTAATGATGGTCATGTGACTTATTTTAGTGCTGATGCAGTAACCAAAGGAGAAGCATCTGACAGAACGATGAGCAAGAACCCTTTTCTCATCTAATTCAGGATTCAAGATCAAGATTTTTTCCCCCATATTCCACATGGAAAAATCACTGCTGCTGATCCTCATTATGACAACAGGTGAATTGAAATGAATATCTAATGATGTAGGCCTACTGCAAGTCATATTAGTGGTTTATTGTATACTACACAAATACATATAGCCTATATACTGCATATATATATTCTAAGTTTTTATTAATTATTTGCAGATATTGTGGCTGATCAACTTAGCCCAGCAAAAGACAACATCGAAAGTACTGAAGGAAACTCTGAAAAATTGAAGTGTTCATATGAAACGAGCAGTGAAAATGTTAGGCTTTATTGGTATAGACAGTATCCTAACATGGCACCTGAGTTTTTATTATACAAGGGGGCTCGATCAGTCAGTTACGAAAATATTCCTGACTCTCGGTTTGGAACTACAACAACCAGAAAATCCACTGAATTACATATAAAAAAGCTGACTCTGGCAGACTCCGCTATCTACTACTGTGCTCTGAGGGTAGGGGCCCAGTGATTCAAAATAACTAAAATGCTGTACAAAAGCCTAACCATTAGCAATAGCTTTGGGGATAAACACACATCAAAGCAATGCTCTCATAATACTCTGATATCTTTGCCACACGCAGGATCGCACAAAATATGTGGTCACACCTGCAGTGCACGAAGGCATGTACAGTACCCAATCAAAAGCTTTTCATTCTGAAGTGTGTCTGACACTGCTCCTATACAATAACACCCATCTGTTGTGACAAAAGAATGATTTGTCCCACTGAGGCAACACTGCCTGGGCCAACAGGCCTCTGGGGTTGAAAAAAGGCTGTAGTGAATCTGTCAGGTACATGGTGGTTAGACTGTGGAGGAGGAGCTTATCACAAATGCTCTGTCTTCACACAGCAGAGTGGGATGAGAGCTCAAGCCACTCTAGCTGAACTCTGTGCTGGGTTGTTTCTGTAACATTACTGGATTTCCCTGAATCTAACTATGCTGCTCTATTCAGCTCTAGTCTTCACTGTCATCACAGGTAATGCCTTTACAGCTAACATCTCATGTTTCTACATGTTTCAGCTAACATGGTATGTTTCTCCATGCTGCCAAATATTTTTTTGTTGAGTTTGTTGGAATTCTTAAATGGCATGATGAATGTATAAACTGACATTTGTGTTTTACATAAATAAATTAAGCCTCTTTGTCTTTTGCAGGACAAATTCATGGAGATGAAATTATTCCAAACAGGATCAAGGTCTCTCATATTAGGGGGTCTGACTTAACCCTCTCATGCAACTACTCCAGTTTAAACCTGCAGTCTTTATATTGGTATCGACAGTATCCACATTCAGCTCCCCAACATCTTCTCAGTGTTTACTCCACTACAAAAAATCAGACATCTGAAGACAAGCGTCTGTCTGGGATAAGGACAACAGATAAAGTCTATCTGTACCTCTCCTCTGCTGAACTCTCAGACTCTGCTCTCTACTACTGTGCCCTGCAGCCCACAGTGACTGACAAACACACATCCCCATACAAAAACCTACCATGAACATACCACAGTAGCAGTGAGAGTCTTGGAGGACACTGTAGAAGATAAAATAATATGCATATTTCACAGTAATAAAAGAAAGGGTGGATTCAGATTCATAGCCCAAGTTATTTCCCAGTGCATAAGCAGGAGTACAATTATTCTTGTATCTTTTAAAGGACTTCTTGTTATATGGAGCGACACACGTATTAAACACCTAATACAGTATTGTGTAAGTTCTAAGAGTCGAGAGGGAATTTTTTGACAACTTGAAGCAGCCAAGTGTTGCTCATTATAAAATGTCCAATTAATCTTATATCTTTTTAAAAAACCCTTCACTATGTTTTAATGAAAAAAAATTACCGGAGATTCTATCTCCATTATGATTGGATATGAAAGTGCCATCTTTGTGCGCATTTAAACACCGCATCCTGAATGTTAGCAACGTCGGGTGAAAGAGTACAAAGTGCACGTAAACCCTGTCATTCTTTTACACCACTCGAGACTAATTTTGATTTTTTTCAAGACAATTTGTTGGTCTCCATTCTGTGTTATAGTTGTAAGCCAATGAAATGCTGCCGGTTCAATTAACACAGAACCGTTTTTTGGCATCCTCCATATTTTTTCACTATTTTTGTCTTGTCCACGAATATAAGACGACCCCCCTTTTTTCAGAAGTATTTAGGACAAAAATATTGTCCTGTATTTGGGCTAATACGGTAATATCTATAAATCCTCCAATCAGAGTGTTCATAGTTCTTCCTAGATGAGTCATGTGACTGATTTCAGTGCTGTTCTGACACAGTGATCCACAGAGAGACTCTCTGAAAAAGTATCAATGCAGAACAAACAACAGTCACCTCATCTGCTACAGCCTTTGGTTTTTGAACATGGAGAAACCACTGCTACTCATCATCATCATGACAACAGGTGAACTGAAATGGAAAACACAAGTTGACGTGTTGTAGTAGTAAATTACCAAATACCAACAATATCAGTATCAGTAATGTCTTAATTTCACACAAACCTAATTCTTCACAGGTTCAGTGGCAGATGAGCTTACTCCCACTCATTCCAATGTTAATGGTCTGGAAGGGGACCGTCAAAGTTTGCAGTGTTCATATACAACAAGCAGTGACTACATATATCTTTACTGGTACAGGCAGTATCCAAATGAAGCACCTCAGTATATACTATACAAAGGAGCTCGATCCTATTCCAGTTCCAAAAATATTCCTGACAATCGGTTTGATTCCACAACATCAACAAGACATACGGAGCTCATCATTACAGTTCTGACTGTGGCAGACTCAGCTCTCTACTACTGTGCTCTGAGGAGCCCAGTGATACAAACACACTGAGAAGCTGTACAAAAACCTAAACACAAATAGTTATTACAAATGACACATCAAAGCCACAGGGTTCTGATATCAAACCCACACCCAGGGATGTGGTCACACCTGGTATGCAGTGTAACATGGGTTAAATAACAGGGGCAGCAGTGTGGATAAATAAATGTTGCACATTATCTGTTATGTACCACCCTATAATGTGTTTTGTGAATGTGTGCGGTACTATTCAAAAGATATTCAGATTAAAAATAATTGATGAACTAATGGAAGTAAAAGTCAATCTAGAGATGAATCATGATTAACTAGTTGTGCTACCTACCTACAGTGGCTGAAATGACAATAAAACCCACTTGACTTGACCTAACTTGACTCGACTTCAGAGAAAGGCCAACAAGCAAACTGCTCCCCTCAGACAAGAGGGAGGAGTTTATACAGTACATCACAGCTTTTTTTTTTTTTACCAGTCTTGCAGAGACTGCGGGTTAACAGAACTCAAGTGCATCTAACCTGCTCTCAGTGATTACCGGTATATTACAGTACAGTAGGTGTTTGAAAATGCTGCTCTTGTTTACAGCTGTCTTTGCTGCAGCAATAGGTAAATGCTGTTCCTGCTATGATAACTTTCACATTAATAAACCAACAAAGAAACAAATTGAAATGTAAATTGATATCATATACAATAGTTTCCAATTTAAAAAAAAACACACTTTGTTTTTTTCAGGTGCCAGTTTTGAGAATCTCATTTCACCTAACAACATGGAAGTGTATTCTGTGGAAGGATCCACAGTTATACTATCTTGCAATTACTCCACAACAGTCACCAGTCTACAATGGTATCGGCAACACTCTGGATCAGCTCCAAAGCATCTTGTCAGTGTGTACAGTTCAGACCAAAAATCAGACACTGATTCTCGGATAACTGGAAAGAAAGATAAAACTCAAGTCTCTCTGGAGATCTCCTCTGTTCAACTCTCTGACTCTGCTCTCTACTACTGTGCTCTGGAGCCCACAGTCACACAAAACCACAACCTGTCATACAAAAACCTTCACAGGAAAAGAGTTGAAAGAGCTTATCTTCAGCGGCAGTAAGGAAATCTACTGTAAAAGCCACTAACTTACCAACAACCAATCACTTTGTCTCAAGAACATATGAAAGTGATATAACATAGGGCCTAATTTAAACACAAATAGCCCTACTACAATCTTTCAGCATTAAAGACATCGGCTACAGTAACTGTCCAATTGTGACAGTAAAATGCTAAAACAGCACCAAGGATCATTGAATACTTCAACCCTCTCTGGCAGCACCATGCGAGTTTTAATTTCAAACAAACAAGCCCAGAAAATCTGAATAGAGCCGTAGCAGTTCTAGAACCTGTTCTTATGCAGCGCTTCCTGTATCAGACAGAAATACTGTAAGTCCCATTTGTGCCCTCTTGTGGTACTGTACCCTTCAATACTGCACAACCAACAATATGATACTGTAGGTGGAGTTTGAGGGGACTGTGACAGGTCAGCGTCATACTGTATATCTGACCCTGAGAAAGACACTCCTTAACAAGTCTTCATCAGACATCCCTAACAAGCCAGGCAGATAATGCGTTTTCCACCACTGTCATCAACATCAGATACATAAATAATCTGTTTCATGCCGTTGTCAGAAAATCAACATCTTGCAGGTAAACAGACTGATTCCACTTTGTTGAGTGCATTTGGTAGAGATAACAACATTACCATGAAGAAGTCATCCCTCAGTGCTTTTTTATCTAGTGCAAACAGAGAATTACAGTATATGCAGATGGCTTTGGATTATACCCTGAATAAAATAGAAATAAAAAGGAAACACTGGAATTATTACACACGGGTATGCATACATACACAATTACACATACACACCCTGTTTCCTTCCTAAAAACATCGGAGTCAAAAATTCACATATTCAGTTGCGAATTTGATTATCAAAGCCTTCTGAAAGCCATAAAAAGGCCAAAAGTCATTTCTTTCATTTTGTGTGTTGAATATCTTGTGAACTGTACATCTGACAGAATCGGTAAAACTAAAATTTCATTCCTGTTACCCAAATTATTTTTTAAACAAACCAATAACATCCAAAAATGTTGTGCAATATTGAAGCAGTTGTACTGTATGTGTTCAATGTCCACATGTTAAAGTGGGTGGTCAGGTGGTCATATTTAATGTATTTGCAAATTTAATGCAAAAAAATTGCTGTTACACTCATTGCTGTTACTTTTAAAAAGAAAAATAGCATTGAAAACCATCCAAAAAATAGTCCCTGGAGTTTAACCAATACATTTTTGAATACTTTTGTATGTGTGTTGATAGATTCTGTGAAAAAAATAGTTATAAAAGAAGTTTATTGTTTAAGGTTTTTTAACTAGCAAATGGCACTAATTCAGCGGAATATCCCATATGTTTATCTGTTGTGAAAAGCCTGACCAGGGACTGAGGGTTGCAAATTAGCCATCTGGCTAGAAAACTTAGGCTATACAGTATGTACCTATATGTCCACCTATAGGCCTACACATATTGTCATGTCATTGACTAGGAATGTAATAATGTGCGCTGCATTGTCCCTGACAAATAAAGTAAATCATTTTTTTTTCACCCACCATTTGGAGAATTCATATATAGCAAGGTCTTCCTGTTTTGAAGGTCATGTGACATTTTGATACAGTATCCTCAAGAGAAGCAGAAAAAGAAACTGCAGTCTCTGCTATCACTGCAGATTCAACATGGAGAAACCACTGCTACTAATACTCATTATGACAACAAGTGAGTTCAGGTCAAATGTATCAGATATAGTAATGATAATGTGCCATATGCCAAGACTGATTCATGTTGCTCCTCTTCTTCAATTCCTCACAGGTTTGGGAGCTGATGAACTTACTCCTGCCAACTTAGACATAAAAGGTCTGGAAGGGGACCAGCAAATTTTGCAGTGTTCATATACAACAAGCAATGATTATATTGTGCTTTACTGGTACAAGCAGTATCCAAACAAAGCACCTGAGTATATACTACGCAAAGCAGCTCGATCCACTCCTAGTAGTTGGGATAATATTCCTGACACTCGGTTTGATTCTACAACAACAAGAACATCCACTGAACTCAAAATTAAACGTCTGACTCTGGCAGACTCAGCTCTCTACTACTGTGCTCTGAGGAGCCCAGTGATACAAAGTCACTGAGAAGCTGTACAAAAACCTAAACACAAAAAATATTTTTTACAAACTAAATCATCAAAGTAATCTTTCCACAGGGTTCTGATATCAAACCCACACCCAAAGATGTGGTCACACCTGGCATGCAGTGTAACATGGGTTAAATAACTGGGGCAGCTGTGCTGGATAAATAAATGTTGAATATGATCTGTTGAATAGCCCATGTATCATCCTAAATGTGTATTCTGATTCACAATTTGTAAATGTGTACAATAGTATGTAATAAGACATTTAGCTTAAAAATAATTGATGAACTAATGGAAGTAAAAGTCAATCTTAACCTGGGAATACCCATGCTGCCTTGCGCACTCGTTCCAAACTGCACGGCAGCCTGGAGACCATGGCTGAAATTTTCGCAGGAATTTGGGAACCAATCACACAACGGGGAGAGATGGGAAGACGATGCGCAAACTTTTGGACAAACAAAACCTGAAAT
>JASCQY010126718.1:0-13803 GCA_030264315.1 Sardinella tawilis
TCATAGGAAGTCGGGACATTCTAAACGGTTAGAATGTCAGACCTCCGACATCCTACATGGCTGTGAATGCACTATAAGGCAGGCCAGCAGATGAACAAAGCAATACCTACAGAGAGGTAGTTTATTGACCCCAGTCAGGATATTGCTTTTCCACAGTAGCAAGCAAAAGAAATAGCATTCACAAAAGAAAAAAACTCTAATCCATAAACTCAGATAGCAATCTTGAGATGTGTAAACATTTTCTGACACCCATGATAGGGGCAACAGATGCTCACACCCAAAGGAATCTTTTACAAGAATAGGCCCACATCTCATGCATGAAGTTGCAGCTTCGCATGACTACTCATCACAGGGACATGTATACAGTATGTGCATGTATACAGTATGTGTATGTGCATTTGTATGTATATCTATATACTGTATATCTATATCTCTCTCTCTCTTTTATATATATATAAGTATATTCCACGCAACACTGTCACGTCCATAATGCCATGGTAGGGTATAATGTGAATGATGATTACATGAAATTTTAGCATTTACTCTTCTTGCTTGTAGAACACACATGAATATCATCATACTGTAAGAGCTCTTTTCCAAAATGCTATACATCCATTTTCAAAAATATTAAAAAAGGATGTGTTTTTATTGTGTTTCTCAGTTAATATCAGTAAAATCACTGTTTTCTTGTTTGAATTTGGAAAGGATAAATCAGATAACATTAACTTAAGTGCAAGCGTCCCAATGTTACCTAAAAAGAACTCTTGTATATAATCATTCGCATCATATGTCATCATACCGTATATGTGTGTGTGTGTGTGTGTGTACGCATTATGTATATGTATGTATCACACTTACAATTTTCAAATGTGGCCAAGTTTCTCTCTGATTCTCTGCTATTGCAGTGCATACATTTATTTGTCTTACACAGGCCGAAACATTCTGCCTATGAAGTTATTATATCACTGGTACCATGCCGTTTAAAACATTAATTTACAGTAAATAGCACACCTAAATGATGTTATAGGGCTACATACATTTCTAGCATAGCAAAATATAGACAAAAATGGTTGTGGGGGTGAGAGGTTGAGCATGGGAGGGTGTATCTGTGTTTATTTATTTGTTTGAATGTGAGTGTGTTCAATTTGACTTGAAGGGTTGTGCTTGTAGAACCAGTTTTCAGATTTCAAGAGTATCACAAGTTACTACAGAATCCTGCAGAAAATACCTACTATAGAGTAGGAATAGCAGCTGGTCTGAAATATTTCACCCGAGGCTTTGTTGTGATTGTCTGGATAGTCTGAGGAAAATGCCAAATTCCTTAGCTTTTCCCTAAGACTTACCAAGCTTGGCTGTAAGGTATTTTAGGGGTCCATATAACCAAACAGAAATGCTCAATTTGTACAGGAAATGAATGCATAAACACAATGTGCCTAGAGGGTCAATCACAATTACAGAAATGCTTAAAGGAAAGGTCCGCTATTTTACACTTAAAGCCTTGTTTTCAGATTGTTTCTGATGAAATACAACAATTAACATTTTAATTTTTACCCATTCTGCTATTGGGAGAATTTTGCTTTTTTGCTGTAGCCTTTAGAATGGAGTATACGTGCACTGGAACAGTTGCTCCTAAAAGGCATTAAACATTCGATTGTAAAGACGTGAAACTCACCGAGTGGTTAGTAATGTTCACTGATGCACTGATTAGTGTGTTTTAGGAGCGTTTGCTCCACTGCACCTATGCTGCCACTCTGAGGGGGGTGGAGAAGCCACAGGCACACACAAAATTCTCGGACTAGGAGCATGTGTCAAAACGTCAACCTGAACCATTATATTTCATCAGAAACATCTGAAAACAAGGCTTTGCAGTAAGTGTAAAATAGCTAACTTTTCCTTTAAAGGAACTATCCGGAGTGAATCAACACGTAGCCCTGTTGTTTCACATTGCTAAGTGCTATTGATAGGTAGGCCCTATGAGAACGGCAGTTTTTCATGCTCGGTAGACCGAATAGCGAAACGGCAGCCAATGCTAACTGATGAGGGCATGTCAGTTTTGTTTTCATATGCCCCTATCTGTTATCGTTGGCGGGCAGTTTGCGAATTCGGTCTACATTGTACCTACTCCTGTCATTCTGATACCTATCGACAGCATTCCGCAGCCTCAGACAACAGAGCTACGGGTTGAAAACCTGGATCATATGGGAGGTTTTTATATACAGTACATATATACAGTATATAGGATAGGTTCGGTCCCGAAGTCCATTTTCTGAGTTGTCTGAATGGGCTTTAAGCGCTAAATACCAAACATATCCTTTAATATATAAAATATTAATCGGTATGTATAGTTGTATAATATAGTTATTAAGGATTCCATTTTGTTTGTCAGTTGACCAGTTGTTTTCTATGGTCAGCATAAAGTCAAGAACACAGAACAGTTTGGCCATTGTGGCAATAGAGTGAAAGACTATCAGATAAGAACAAGATGTCTGTGGTGTTTTGATAACACGTTACAGCAGATTACAGGAGATTTTGTCTGGTAAAGGTGACCTAGGTGTCAAAACTTCTGTGTGCACAATAACCACAGGAGATTAGGCCTACTGATTGCACGCAGTACCATACTCATGAAGATAAACACATGTATACATGAGATCTGTCCATTTTCTAAGGTCACCTAACCTCCACAAGGATTTTACATCATGTCCATGTGGCAACTGTACATATAATTAAAAAGTCCAGCATTTTCAGCAGAACTAAAATGTTACTCCTCTCAACAGAACTAAAAGTGTCGGGGGGAAAGATGAAGAGTCGTGGCATGATGTCACTGTGGACCAGAGTGCGTCTTTGTATGGCACAGCTCCAAGGTCAAAGGTCAGTTGGCTGTACAGTAGGTGGCCACAGCAAATTCAACACACGGCTTCCAAGGTAACACCAGAATGTCATGAGCCTCGCATGCCTCTCAAAGTTATTAGGAGGTGAAGCCTTCCAATCATCCCCTCCCCTGAGGTTATGTAGAGGGTCAAGTTCACACACACACACACACACACGCACAGAAACATGTGTTCACATGCACACACATATACACAGACATCAACAGATGCCGACTTGCATGTATAGACTAGGGAAATTCAACAGTTATGAAAATGCTTCAGTTACGAATTTACATGCATTCCACAGTTACACTCTGGTATGGTATGGCTGTTTTGACATGTTGTTCATGGGATCCCACCCCAGTGCCTCCCATTTTCACTATGCCCCCTCTGGGGCTCTGTGAAAGTAATAAACTTTGATGCATCAGAGCTCCTCCAACAGGGGTGGCAGCCAAGGGCCAATGCAAAATGAAAAGTTAAGCAGTTTTAATTGAACAAGTGACTGCATTTTAAATCTGAAAACCTGCAGGCTGTCTAATGCTACACTGTATGATGAAGCTGTTGGCAAACATGTAACACCAGTACTGAGGCTATGATGTGCATAAGATGAATATTAGGTTAAAATAACAGGCCATGATTAATTTAATTTTTTTACTTCATAGCGGGCCGCATGAACCCGCCCCTGGGCCTTAGTTTGGCCACCCCTGTCCTACAAGAAGTTATATGAACCTGTTCGACTCCGTCTTTGCTACTGTTCTAGAGGTACTGTACTAGAGATGTGCAGATGGCAGTTAAACCGCAGATCGGGTGGATGACGTGACAAAAAATAATATTTTAATTAAATTCAGGTTGGTGTCGGTTGAACCAATCAAGTTATATTTTTCCCATTCATTGTGCAATAAGAAAGTAGAATAGGCCTACAAGTGCAAGTTGACATTCATGACAACTTTCTTTGGTAGACTACTAGCCTGCAAACTACCAGCTGTCAGTAGGCTGTTGGAAGAGACCAAAACTACCTGGGTTATTTTGTTTTCATATTAGTTATATTTTAAAACCATCAGTTATTGTAGCTTACCACTTAATGACATCGGACAATGGCAGCACGAGATCACAAGATCTAATAGTCCAGACAATCTAGCTCAAAATAGGGCCAAGCATAAAACAAATTGCAAAAGTAATGGTTCATAGTTTTTATTGATCCCAAACCCTACTGGATAACATATTAAAAATCTACTATCAGCAATTTAGTGGGATAGACTTTTTTTCTAGGTCAAATGCAGCACATTGCCATTGCATATTGCCATTGTGAGATACTACAGGTGACTAGGGTAAAATTAAGAGATAGGTAAATAGGGTAAGATTAAGAGATATCACAATGAACCTTGCCCAGTTTACTTGTTTACTCGCATTAAGGCAAAGATCTTTTGGATTGCATGTTTTCTGAAAAGTGATGTTTACATATGCAAATGAGACTATATTTATGTAAAGTTGGACTAATTAGCTTATATTCTAGAAAAGAATCTGAACAAAATATAAGTCTAGGTGAAAAATGATGGTTGTATTTTGCTGATGTATTTTGGATACAAAGGCTTTTACAGATTTTAGATATAATATAGATTAAAAAAACAGATACAAAATATTGATATTTGCCATGTTTTGGGGAATAAAACTTTTTGGTTAACCAAATACAGTTTGTTTTTTCTTGTACTGTTCAGGGAAAAGACACTACATGTATTGGACAGGTGACATTTCCAACATCCTTTTAGCTAGACTGTGTCAGGCATACTTTAAAAGACATTACAGGCAAAAATGCTATTTTTTCATTCACTGTCAATGCTGGGTCTTCTTGTTCGAGAAAAAAATGAGTAGCATCAACAACACACCAATCTTTTCAGTTTTGGTCAGATCCATATTCTGAAGGCGTACAGTACACATGAGGGTTTCATTAGATGAGATACATATGGGATATAGCAATAAAAAGCATGCAGGTTGTCATTTTTTTTCATTACTTCACTACTTTAACTGGAGTTGTGACATTTGAAGTGCATTTCTCCTTTTTGCAGATAGGTGGAGCCAGAGGAATGTAAATGCAGAATTTATTGCAAACTCATTCATACATGAAACCTGCATACAATATCTCCTTCATAATGCAGTAAAACATTAGGTAATTTTTTTTATAAATAAATAAATAAATAATAAGCAGAAATAAAATATCTTGGCAGTGTGCACAAAAATATAGGAATTTGAATAAGAAGAATATGACGAAAAAAGGCAGGATGAAATAAAACAAATACAAGCCATGTATCTTCTTGAAATAAATCAGGAAGTGATCTTCTTGTGACTTTACAGCAATTACTTCTTTGTGGCGCAGTGAAAGCTTTATGCTCTGCTTACTGAACTGGAAGAGTATCAAGTGTGTGTGTGTGCGTGCATGCATGTGTGTGTGTGTGTGTGTGTGTGTGTGTGTGTGTGTGTGTGTGTGTGTGTGTGTGTACGTGTGTTTGTCTTCATTGGAAATGTTTCTCTTGCCAATGCCACTTGCCAGGTTTTGGGGATTCCACTCACTGTGGAATTTTGAACCACTCCACCCTGATTCTAGACTCATTGACAGATAGAACACACCCATCCCAGGCCTTTCTATTATGTGTTGTTATCAGTGGGAATATGACAAGCACAGTCATTCCTATAACTATTCCCTTTCCATGTTATATCAGAAAATAATTCCTTCTTTCACGCAGACCGGATATACGGTATACTGTAAAACATGGTCAACATACTCCACCCTGGTACCTATGTCAAACGGTGGTTTATGGTTAGCTGGCTTTCATCCAAATGGGACTAAGCTATACAGTTTCTAAGCCACTGTGCATTAAACCCATAGAGGACAAAGGTAGAGCATTTCTTAATGCTGAATGAAATGATATTTGCATGGATGGCTTAGTCCCAATCTGTGTGAACCATCGAGTTGAGGTGTGTCTCTCTCATGAGACTTTATTCTGTGGTTGCCCTGGAGCCCTTTTAGATTACCGACTGACCTGTTTGTCTTCATACATACATAAAATATTTGTCTTTCTTTTCATTATTCTTAATTCAGTCTTTCCATTAATCATGCTCACACCCTGTGTCAGATTAAACCATATGAGTATCAGTTGGTTGAGTAAAGTCGGTGCTGTCTGAAGGCACAAAATCAAACCTGTAGTATTTTATAGTGTACCCACAGTTTCTTTTCCAAACTCACGTTTGAATTTTGATAAAATTTTGAGACAAAATGTAATATGCAATACAGTATGTGAGTATGTTTTGTTCATGATCCTCATGGGTAAAACTTTCAAATTAAAAAAAAATCTTTGAAAGTTTGTGAATTTGAGAAAAAAAACATTAAGTTTTTGAAATGGATACATAAGCATTTTGCACATTTTGTGTTGCATCAGTCATTTTTCTTTTCTGTTTTACAAAAATAATTGCAAAAAGAACAACAGCACATCATTCTATCTCAATAACGGTGACTTTTCTCTGTTTTCTTGCTTTATTTGCTTAGAGAGTACTCCATACCTCAGAGATTGACCTCCGGAAACCAAAGAAATTTGGCTCATTTTCCTTCAGCTGGAGGAAAAAGAAGAAAGAGACTGACTTGCCCCAGCAAACACCAGAGTTGTCAGAGGATTGCATGGGCCATGAGGAGCAAGCAGTTAGTCGGGAGAGCCCAGCTCAGTGGATTTCATCACCCTCAAAGGTGGCCTCAGGGACAACAAAGGTCAGAACAGAGTCAACCAAACTGGCTCAGGTTTTCACACACCCCCCATCAATACACACCTACCCATCCCAAGCTCAAGATTCATCAACGGAACCCAATGCAGCTGAGGGACCTGGGAAGAAGAGTGTTTTGTCTCAGTCACAGGAGAGCTTTGATGACCGGGCTAATACTACCCCTCGTGCTTCAGTGACCGACAAAAACACCTTGGGAGAAGAAAGCCCAGACAGACCCGCTGCTCCCCCTCCTATTGATGCCAATGAGCCTTCTCTCCCCCAAACTAGCCCTCTCCAATCAGAGGTCTCTGAATACAAAATCATCTCAGAGACGAAACCTTTTGCCTTGTCCTCTGAGTCTCCCTTTCCACAGACTGACTGTAATACAGTAGAGAGCATCAAAACTGATGACCAGGTGGTAACAGATGTAACAGCAGAGCAACCAGATTCCTGTGCTCTCTCACCTAGTGAGTCACTTCAGGCTGCGACACTAACTGAAACCAGGCGTCGCAGTTATAGTCCCTCTTCCCAAGTCAGTACTACTACTACTGAGTACACGGACACAGTTCTCTCTAAGAGCGGCCACAGCATCACAAAACCCAGCACCTCTGAAAATTACAAAGTTGTCTCTGATGTTGCTGTTGTAAATGATAATATCAACATTCTTAAAGCAGACACTAGTACTGATGTCACTACTAATAGCACTTCTGACTCTGCAGATCTAGCTACTGACATAATTTCTCCAAATACTGAGACCCTGATGCCTGAATGTGAAATCATTGAGAAAGTTGCACAAAGTTGCACTGCACAAATAATGACTAATGCAGTGAGCGCTGATGTACCCATTTCCAAGGAAGAAATGTCTGATGCTATTGCTATCAGCACTCCTGCAGAACATGCTACTGACATGATTTCTCCCAGTACTGACGCCCTCGTGACCACTGACACGGCAAACCCTGATTGTGCTGACATCAGCATTCCCAAAGATGATGCCATCCCTGTGTCTGCTGATGTCAGTGATGACACCTCAGACACCACAGTGCTTCCTAGTGCTGATGTTACGGTTCCTATCCGTATCCCTATGTCTTCTCTCACCACTGAGATCATGGCTTACACCACTAAGACTGATACTCCCAATATTCTCACTGTTAACCAGAATCTCACACAAACCTGCACCTCTGGTAATGACCAGTTTGCCACTGATGTTGCTATTCAGAGCACAGATATTGCAAATTTAAAAACAGATATTACTGATGAACTTGCTATACCTAAGAGCTCCACTGAAGCTGAAGCACTGGCTACTGGCATGATTGTCAGTGCTGAATCCCGCACTCTAGAATGTGAAATCACTGAGAATGCTGCTGACATCACTATTCCAAATACAGACATAGTCAGTGATGCAATCACCAGTGACATTACCATCCCCCAAACTGACATCACTTTTACTTCTGCTGAAGTTGCTCTTACCATCTCTGACACCACAGTTTCTAATCCTACTGCATCTTCTCCTAGCACTGAAATGACTGCTGCAATCAATGACATTAATATTCTCACAACACCCAGCATTTCTGGTGATGACAAGCTTGTCTCTACTGTTGCCATCCTAAATACTGACATCAGTATTCCCAAAGCAGATGATACTGATGTACTTGATAGCAGCACTTCTAATACTGCTGAATTGGCTGCTGACATGATTTTTCCAGATACTGAAACTACGATGCCTGAATGTGAAATCATTGAGACCACTGTTGACATCCTTGTTCCTGATACCAATATAATCAGTAATGCACTCAGCATGTCTATACCCAAAGCAGACATTACTGATGTAATTGCCAACAGCACCTCCAGTGCCCTAGAACCTACTACTGACATGATTTCTTCCACCACTCACATTCTCTTGCCTGAATGTGAAGTCACTCAGACCCCTGCCCTCTTCTCTGATCTGGATCCTGACACAGTGAATGATGTGATCTGCTCAGCTGATCTGGCAGCAACCACCTGTGACACTAAAGAGCATCTTAGTGGTGATATTGTTGTTCCCCACCCTCTCATGTCCAATCTTAGCATGGAAAGTACTGCTGACACTACAGACATTAATAATACCAAAATATCCACTGTAGATGAAATTGTTGTCAAATCTGTCATCTCTGAAAACTCAGCCGATATCACAGTAGATCCTGATATGATCACAAATGCAGTCAGCACTGATGTAAGCATAGCAGAAGCAGACATTACTGATGTAATTGCTAGCAGCACATCTAGTGCTGAAGAACCTGCTACTGACGTGATTTGCAGCACTGACACCCTCTTGTCTGAATGTGAAATCACTGACACAGTGAGTGATGTGATCAGCCCTGAAATCAGCATTTCTAAAGCTGACATCACCTTTACATCTGCTGATGATGCCTTTGTCACCTGTGACACTATAGAGCATCAAAGTGGTGATATTGTAGTTCCTAGTGGTCCTGTATCAACCCTCAGTGTGGAAAATACTGCTGCTACCACCGACATTAATATTCCTGTAATATCCACAGTTGACCAGATGGTTCACAATTCTGTCCTCTCTGATATCTCAACTGACATCACAGCTGGTCCTGCAACTGTCGCCACCAGTGCAGAAAGTGAAACTCCGCTGTCATCTGTCATCCCATTTTCCACTGGTGATACAGAAATCTCCCGTGATGATGTCACCTGCACTGAAGCTGACGCCACTCATAGCACTGCTGACTCTACTGCTTCAAGCGCTGACACAACGGATGTTTATACTGGCATGGCTTCTTCTGTTAGACATAACAACAATAATATTAACTGTCCTGATGATAATGTCACGCTTCTGCCCAAAGAGTCTTCCGAGCTTAACTCTGCAAATGTAACTTCCTCCTCTAATACTTGCATTAGTGGAAAGGATTTTGAAACTGAACCATGTCCAGGCAATTTGCCTCAGCAAAATCTCTGTGAGTTTGACCTTGTTCACGCTGAATGTCCCGACTCTGAACCAGTGCCTGAGTCAGCAGCACCTGAACCTGCTGCGTTGACCTGCTTCCCTCAGGCCACTGATTCTAGCATCACAGCGCCTGACCTTCAAGGCCCAGACTTAACAAGAACCATTGCCTCCAGCACTGAGAACTGCTTTGATGCCAGTGTGCCTGCAGCATACAGCAGTGTGAGTAGTTTGGAATCTCTCATTACATCCTTTGCACATTCCAGTCAACCTGCAATGGGGAACTTGATCTATGACTCCAGTAATCTCCCGAGGATTAAGGACTCGGGTTCCTCTCTTTCACAAGATCCCAATGCTAAGATAACTAAAATCAGAGGACTAGTTCCACCTGATTGTCTATCTGACCTTTCCATTACCATGAATAATCTGAGCATGCCTTCCAGGCCCGCCATTGCCAATACAAGCTCACTACTCTCTCATAACGCAACCACAGAATGTCATAACATCTCTGCAACTGAAGTTCAGGAATCAGTGGTGAAAGAACAAGAGAGTGCCATCGGGGTTGAAGATCACTTGGATGATGAAGCTGACAGTGCAAAGACTAGAGCAGGTTTTCGGGGTAAATCGATGGAGGTTGAAAGAAATGCAAGAAAGGATAAAGAATCAGTCGGAAAGACTTGCAAGACTTTATTGGGGCCAGTGGCAACTGGGGAAAATGTTGAGACAAATGTGAGATTGAGATTCAGATACCGAAAGCTTTATTTGTCCCAACACTGGGTAACTTCCGACAAGTCAAGTGGAGTTGATGAGCATCTTGCAATACCAGCATCGGAGGAGGTAGCTGGTTTTGTTGACGTAAAAGGTGTGCAGAGTAAGGAGGCACCATTACACCTTGAAGTTTCCCTGAAAGAGGATAAGGAGGCATCATCTGACATGTGCAATCCTGATAACACACAGGTGGCTAATAGAGATCTTGTGGATGGAACTACAACAGACATGGCAAAACAAAGCAAGACAGAATTAGCTTCTGTGACAGATAAGATGGCTGCTGTGGAACATTTTGTACCTAGTCCTCAGAGAAATCTCTCTGTGGGGGAGAAAGGTTATGCTACAAATCCGCCGATGAGTGAAACAGGGGCAGGTGTTGATGGAGATCCACATGGGGTAATAGCTGACATTCCTCACTGCCTAAACTTGGAGCCAAACACTGCACATTCTGAACCTTCAGTCCTTGAAGCCCCCATAGTTGCCCCCCAGAGTTTCGACGAAAATCAGCAGAGACAAACAGAGGATGCATTCATGCAATTTATGGACAAAAGGATTGAGGTCAGGCCAGAGGAAACCACTGCAGTCAGGCAGGTGGAGGTGAGTGAGTCTATTGTGCCAGTGCAAGTGCAGCAAAGAGGGATGGACGAAAAGGAAACCCTTGAGGAAAGGACCGACAATAATTGCACAATGGATGGAGAAGAAGCCTATGGACAACGGGAGGCTTTGTTCCAAACAGTTGGGCAGGTGAAACAAGAGGTGGTGCAAGCAGGAAAGCCAGTACCTGGCTCTTCCATGTCTTCATGGGAACCTGCCACACTGGTCGGTCAGGTATGCGAGACAGCGGAATGTGACCCAGCCCAGGAACTCGGTAAGGAAAGGGTGTGGGGTGTGTCACTCAACAGCTGCTACCTGGCAATGTTCCCTGACAAGGGGACAGAGCCCCTCCCCCAAGAAGCAGGCAAGATAACAGATAATGAGTGTAGTAGCAGCATGGTGGCAGAATCCACCAATAACCTGCCTGAGACTCAGCCAGCTCCCTCACAGCTCATTCGTAACACAGTCGAAGTCGCTGGCAAAACGCCCCTCGCCAACACACAGCTCCTGGACACCAAAACACAAACACAAACACAACACATGGATGCAGAAGCGTTAGAGCCTCGGGCAGGCACCGAAACGCCTGCTGCTAATTCAGCCGTGCACCATTCTACCCAAACATTAGGGCAGGGCAGCCATACTCAACCAACAAAGAGTCTACCACGCAGCAGCACAAACAGTCACACTGACAGTCACACTGAGTCAACAAGCGTGGTGCTCATCAAAGCGGACACTGAGACGGAGGCTGCTGCTGTCCCCTGCAAGCTTGAGCCAGGGAAGGAGGCATCCTCACATGGACTGACTGGCAACGCTACTAACCTGACCGGCACTGGACGCCAAAAGTTACACAGGTAAAGCATTTAATTTGTTTACCTTTATTACTTGCATGCTCTGTCATGATCAAGACCACCTGGTCTTTACTACTTACTGAGTTATTTGTCCGTTTCAAGAATAGATGTCAATGTTGTTGCATCTTCATATCCATAACAACAATTTGGAGCTATTAATGGCTGTTTTTAAAATGTTCTTGTGAATTTGGAGTGAAGTGTTCTCCAACCATAAGCGAAAGACTTTGTTTTTTATGGTGCTGTGGACAAACTGTGTGTGATATTGGACTATCTTTAAGCAAGTCATCTGATAAGCATGAGCATTTTACATGTTTTGTTTGCATAGCAAGCTTTATTGGGTGTTTATTGGGTTGCTCTTTACATTCATGTGTTGATAAGGAGGGTGAACATTTTTGGAGCAGGTCAAGGTAATTTCTGTGTGTGTGTGTGTGTGTGGGAGGGGGGGGTATGCGGAGTGTGTGTGTGTGTGAATTTTTTGACTGCAGTCACACATGCCATGTGCATGTGTGATTGCAGTCAAAATGTCAGCGGTCTCAGTGAGCCATAATATTCAGCAAGACTAATAAAAAAGTCAGAGTTCCACGTATGCATACATGCAGTACATTTTATGAGCAGGACTTTGGTCTCCCTTGGGAGTGGGCAAAGCAAACTATATGATCTCAATGACAGTTTATCTGTCATCTCTGCAGCATAGCAAGTGGGTCATCTCTGAGGGTGATAAGATGAGAGGCAGTATTGGTGAATCAGGTTTGGTCCCAGTAGACTCTAGAGAATAGCAAAGATGCAGCCTCACCCCTCCATGGATTTGCACTGGTTATGCATGGATGCACACCAAGGTGTTTTGGGGTTTTCCTTGAAGGGATGGGCATAAATAAATGTGTCATGGCTTGGCTGCCAATGAGTTCAAAGTGTTTGTTTAGTGACACATGAAGAGAAATATGTTCCTTTCATTTTAGTAAAAAAAAAAAAAAAACACCCAATATGATATTCTGCTCTATAGCCTTTTGAGAATAAAGGAAAGTTAGTACAGAAAAAATAATCAATTATTTCACCTTTCAAATGCTGTAGGAAACCTTTTAATGCAGAAATCAGGCAGTTTTTAGATTTTTTATTTTTTTTTTTTTTACATTTTCGTTTGTAGGGAAATGTTTTATGGCAACCTTGGGCCTTCAGCAAAATCCCTGTCTTTGCACTTGGATTAACTACACAAGAATATAAACCAACCAAGGGTTTACCATTACATTTATGTTTATGGACCCCTGCAAGATTATACTTTCAATAATAATAATATTATTATTACTAATCATTAATTATTACCAGCACTCAACATTTCTGGGAATCAAAATATTAATAATTAATGTTATTATATAAAAATATCACACATGCTGAATAGTATGTACTGTAGGTGCATTCATTTGCTCTGGCCCGTCCCAAGACTCTGTAATGGTCAGATCAACACAAAGTTCAGTGTTTTAGAGGTGTGTGTGTGTGTGTGTGTGTGTGTGTGTGGAGGGAAATGGTATCATTGGTGATAACAGTGTACCTGGTATCAATTGCTTACACACACCCAATCTCCTCATGGAGTCACAACATGCATGCAAGGACACTCAGGTAGAAACACACACACACAAACACACAAACACACAAGCACTACAGAGAGCGAGCGAGAGAAGGTCCTCTGCTTCATTCATGAGCAGGTAGACAGTTACATTTATAACAAAATATACATTGCCAGTAATTTTGTGTTTGTGTAGTCAGAAAATCATCACTATCAGGAATGCAAGGAATTGTCCTTGCTATTGAGTACAGTATGACTAGTTTGTTGATGTGGGTGGATAGTGGACAGTTGATTGACAGCTATGACAGTCATGGACATTATCAGGTGCTACATCTGAGCCCACACCCTACAGAAAGACCTTATCATAGAAGTTTTGTCTGCCAGCCCAGCCACCTGACACACTTGTACATGTACACACACACACACACACACACACACACACACACACACACACACACACACACACACACACACACACAC